>SMGT01007683.1:742472-754958 GCA_004794575.1 Lanistes nyassanus
CACGTGTCCGCTTCTTGTCGTCTTGCTACGTTAACACTCCATCCGAGTGTCTCTCCCTGTGTGTATCTCTCGGTCTGTGTCTCCCCCTGTGCATCGCTCTGTGTGTATCACTCTCCTCTGTGTCGATCTAACATTTTTACCTCCTTATGTAGTAAGCGTTCTGAGGCACTAACCTCAAGTAAACCGGTTCTAGCCGGACTAGGGGGAGCAGGGCGACTTCCATGACCAATGGCGTAGCATTACCCCTACCTAAGTGTTCAGAAAGGGCGGAGCGATTAACCTGGTGATGACGTATCTCTACCCTACTAGCTGACGAAAGGGAGGAGCTAAAAGGCTTACCTAGGAGTGACAGGTAATAGCCTAGGGTGACATGTGACACTGCGTACGTATATTTTCGATCACTTCGTTGTTCACGGAGATTTAAATGCACCTAGGTCTTTTATTACTTTGGAGGGAAATAACAAGCGATGTGCACACTAGTCATGTCAATAATTTAGGGCGTAGAAATTTACCCTTCACTTTTAAGTCAAGGGAAGTAAAACGAGAGAAAAGAAAGACACAGAGGCGAAGAGAGACACAGAGAGAGAACGAGAAGGGGAAGTGGGGGAGGGAGCGCGAGATAGTGGGAGGACACTTAGAGAAGATCATCAATGGGGAAGGCAGAGAAACAGCACGTGCGTGAGGGACACAAACTATCACATCATCTGGTTAGCAGTGCATGTCTAAACTTGGGATCCACAAGGCGCCGGAAGGAATGCGTGAGCTTGCCCTCGCGTGCACATTGCAATTTCCAATTCGAACAACCACACTGTAATATATCGTCGGTGCACACTTTCGTCCATGACCTACCCGGTGATTAAAGCTGCCGGACGTGACCTTTATCTGCACAGAGGGGGTGGTGCTAGTGTACCGGTACCGAAGCACGCTAGAGGACTATATCTTCGTAACGAGTCCAGGAACAGTGGGAATGTGACCCTGCCTGCGAACAAAGACCTAAACAAAATAAAGATCGCCGAGGAATGGACGAAAAAAAAGAAAAGAGAGAGAGAGAAAGTCGTACTTCTCTATACGCTTACTCCATTTTCTCCATTCTGTTGCATATAAGCGGCACCCTGTGATTTTACGCACTCTTGCAACTATCCTTTCCGCAACGCTCAATGTACCGATGTCTTCGTAATCTCCACATTTCAGCGAGGACATAAATTATGTAGCATGACCATTTACTCTAATTAACGTTGCACAATAATGGCCTATTATCACTGTCATTTTATATTTCAAAGCCTGAAAGAATCCAGCTCCCAGTGACTAGGCTTCACTTCCCGAGTGGCCATATAGACCAGCAACGGAATGAGAGCGGGAAACAAACCCAAAGGGTAATGTGCAGGTCCCTCTCAACAATAAGTTTTTCTCCTCGGGCCCAAACTCTCCCCAGGGTCAGATTTATTTTCTGCTTCGTTTTCTATACTCTGTAATCAACTCATTACTAAGACGCTTGCTTCAATGCAACCCAACATTCAGTTATTCCCCTTTTGGAAATTTTTCTTTTCATAGTCGTCTGATGTGCAACCTGGCTGGCTTCTAACCCTCGCCATTCGCCAACCCTAACTCTTCCCCCACAGCACCCCAGACAGAAAGACTGTGTGTGTGTGAGAGAGAGAGAGAGAGAGAGAGATTCCCGCAAAATCTCGCGAGATCCGTTCTTTGCTTGCAAATGAGTTCCTTTCTGGACATCGTTGGGGGAAATCAATGTCAGGAGCAGCTCCAGCGGCGCTCTCTGCCTCTACCTCCACCCCCACCTAGTCCCTCACCCATCTCCCTCCCCGCGAAGACAACCTGGCCCATCACACTGAATGGTTTCTCGCTGCCACCCACAGACAACGCGACCCGCACATGACGAAACACTCCATTTTATAGGAATGCATTGCAGTCAGCGTTTTTCTGAGGCCAGACTCACGGGCCAGCATGGCCATTCTGTCCTTACATGGCGGGTCGATGGCAGGGGTATCCTTGTTTCTTACGTCACAATGGACTGTTTGTTTCTGATGTCGCAATATTAATCATTATTTCTGACGCCATACTGGAATGTTCCTTGTTTCTGACGTCAGAATTTACTGTTCTTTGTTTTTGAAGTCACAATGGAATACTTATTTCTGATGTAATATTAATCATTGTTTCTGACGCCAGACTGGAATGTTCCTTGTTTCTGACGTCAGAATTCTCTGTTTTTGTTTCTGAAGTCACAATGGAATACTTATTTCTGATGTAGCAATATAATATTAATCATTGTTTCTGACGTCAGAATTCTCTGTTTTTGTTTCTGAAGTCACAATGGAATACTTATTTCTGATGTAGCAATATAATATTAATCATTGTTTCTGACGTCAGAATTTTATGTTCTTTGTTTTTGAAGTCACAATGAAATACTTGTCTCTGATGTCCCAATATAATATTAATCATTGTTTTTAAACCCACACTGGAATGTTCCTTGTTTCTGACGTCACAAAGGGAAGTTCCAGAAAGGGGTCCAAAAGGTTTTTAATCTCTGCGTCTTCTTCTAGCTTCCATTCCACCTCGGAAGAACGACCATTTCCGGCCGAATAAACTGTAATATTGACAAACTAAAAAGACCACCGACCACCATCAGTGTCGACAAAATATAGTGAAAGATTAGTCTCACATGACTTGCTTAACACATGTTCTACTGGAACGATACCCCACAGGGCAACCTGTGTACACTGGGGTGAGTGACAGCACTATTTTCGTAGGTGTGAGAGTATTGTCCATTTCTCTCATTCCCATTAAAGCGTCTATACCCTCGGCCTGTATCTCCGAGATGCTACAATCCAGGCTTGCTTACCGAAATGAGTCCAGGCACTCTAGAACCACAGAATTCAAGAAAAGGAAAGATCTGTGCTGTATGCCGCAGGCAAGATAGTTCTGCAGACCCAAGTAGACCTAGGTGGTAGCCACACAAAGGCCATCCCGTCCAGAAGACGGTCCCAGCCATCACTAGTTATGTTAACTCGTAATTCTTACATCTTTCTTTGCTCAGCTAACATTAACGTAGGCCGAGACAGAATTCACAGTCATTTGCGACAAAAGGCAGGGGGTGGGGGAGGCACAGTATCATCAGGTCGAAAGCTCCAGCCCTGAGGCAATGCCCCCAATTGGAAATCTAATGCCAGGGCAATGTCCAGGGAGAATCGCAGGGGTGGAACAGCGTCACCAGAAGAACCCGGAAAATACTGGAACCGGACAGTCTTGGAGTTGACAGGTGACTTGGCTGTAAAGCCTGACTGACAAATTAGATTGTCTTGGGGAATGGAAGAAACGGATAAGAGTGCGCTAAAGCAGCCTTAACATGATCCTTACCGGTTTTCATCAGTCTAAACAGATACCACTCGTTTCGTTAGCGTATTTGCACTGAAAAAAATTCATTCAAAGCAGCAACTTCCCACATGCTGAGAAAAATCTGCTTAAAGGATGGTGAAAGTAAGAAAGTTTGGCGTTGGAAATCTTGCTAAAATAAATTATGTGATGATCAATGATTTTAATGGAGACTGCTGAACAGGCTGCACGTTCTCACAAATACAGTCGGCAAACCCTTCCTTCTTAAAACCATCCTAAAGCACACGATGTTTCTGATTTATATGTCAGTTGACATCTCGTTCGGCCGGTCATTCATTCGTTTCATCGTGTTTAGAATATAAAAGCACTATCGGTTTCAATATTTTTGGAGTGAAAATTTCGTACTATGCACAACGCCCGTTTATTTAAAACAGGCGTTTAAAATGACGTGTATTTTTAAAGACAGTAAAACGAAGCGACGACCTGCATATGGAGTGAATGCGATCGAGCTGGTTGTTTATTGTTAACGTCAAATTGGCATGGGAGGCCCTCTCGTGACAGAGTAGAAGGGGATGAAGGATGCTAAGAGAAGGGGGAGGTAACTGGAGTACCCGCAGAAAACTGCTGACGGCTAACCCTGTAAATATGAAGGCGTCGCATGCAGGGAGACTAGGTGCATCGGAAAGATCCGAACCACAGCCCTTTACGTCGGAGGCAACCTTGCGCTAACGTAATGCTACGGGCAGAAGTGACTAAGTGGGTGGGTGGGAAAGCGAGTGAGGGATCGAGCACGATAAGAAAACTTGCACATATCTTCAAATGCGTCTCTGCTGAGACTCGCACCCCACCCGTTTCAAAGGCAATTTTCTAAAACTGAAATGGCCTAGGGGCTGAACCAAAAACTGCACGTACCACTGGGAATAAAAATGGCGACAAGGCAAGAAGCAGGAAATGGATCTCAACCCCGCACGCACTTCTAATGACGCCTGGAAGAGACAGCGTTATCACCGTCGTGAGCTCAACGCCTGTGTGGCAAGTAAATAATCCTGGGTTACCCTATGCATCCTAATGAATCCGCGGTGGTGGCAACAGACGATGCGGTGTCGGCAGCCGCGTGAAGTATTAATAAAGCACACATCCCAGTGGTGCGAACAGACAGGCAGACGGACGGACGACAGACACTCGCGCACACTCAAGAGTAAAATTAATGGCGGTGGGTGCGTGGGTGTGGTGGAGATGTCAATCGTAAATGATATCGCCTGTGGGGAACTGTATTGATCAGAACGTTTAGTCGTTACAAGAGCTCCTCAGTGGTCATATCATGTCGGTTTTTACAATTTTTTTTTATCCTGTACTCCTCCCCAAATCCCACAGTGTTTGTTTCCCCTCAAAAGCCTCGTTTCAAATTTTCTGTCTTTAACCAAAGGTTATGACACACATGGCCCGTTTTACATAGCTAGTGTTCTAAACGAATTCCCCCAATCAGCACAAATATCACGGCTTACAAAGCCTGTCGCGTACTTTGACCATCCACGCCCCTATAAATCAAGCCGTACATCAAACTTAGGGCCGGTTTACACGCTTCAAAGTTGGTGCTTTGAAATCCCTTGAAACGCTTTTCAAGTCTTGAACCAGCTCAGAACTGGTCCTGCTCAAGGTTTTGGGCAGATAGAATGGCTTTCTATTTTTCGAAACCTTGAAAACCTGCCAGCCACTACTCAGAACATCAGGGCAAAAGGTCAAATGATCTCAGCCACGGGGTCAAGGCGACTGTGTCGTGCCGCGTGTAAACGCTGGCGCCTTCCAATCAAAAGCTTTATTCCTTTTGAACCACGAAAACTTTGAAGCGTCTACACCGGCCTTTAGCTTGAAATTCGGTCCAAAGTGCATGAAGAGTGATCCATGAATGAAAACCAGTGATGACATAGTCTACCCGCACTCTGGTAACCAGTAAGTTATTTGTGCAGAACAAATTAAACAAAATTAAATCAAAAATTTAAAAAACACAGGCATACTGCATGCTGTTCAAATCCTCGTGAAGATATATCGTCCTCTATGATCATGACAAATTAGCGCTACCTAAAACGAGCAACGCTTGAAGTGAATGGTCGCGATCTCTATGCTGCAGGCACCAGTGAAATGACGACCTGTGACGTCTGGCAAGGTAAGGTCTGCAGACTTCGTCTTCATCGGCACTAGCGTCATTTTCAGTGGTGAGAGAAATATGAGCGAAGCTACTTGCATCTGACCTCACAGGCAGGCTAAAACTAGCACACTGCCATTGCTGTCATTGATGAGTAGGTGCCTTCGTTTGGAGAAAAACAGCCAGCTCAAATTACCCTCTGCCAGAAAAGAGTAGATCATAACGACTGCTCGAGTTCCCGTCTCTTTATTATTATTTCTTTAAGAGTAACCCTTCAGCTCAAATTACACTCTGTTCCCACAATTCTCGTTTAGAAGACCAGTGGGCCAGTTCAAGTTACATTTTTCAGTCTTCTCCGCTTCATATCATACCTTTATTACATTTGTATCATACGGTAATTTTTTTAAAATGCCTATCTTTCGAAAACGTCCTGAGTAGGACACTGGTTTCTCATCCTACGCCGACTGGGGAGGGTTCTTCAAGCGTTCCGATTCATTCTTCCGTCCAAGAAAGCGTCTGTAAACACATTTCACTTCATGCATTTTACAAATTACACTTGTAGAGGTGGGAATGACCAAAAAGTTCCTGGGCTGGCTCGCATGCGCGTTCGTAGCTGCTTGTCCGGTCGTAAGAGCCCATTCACAGTGTATTTTTGGTCCACCGCTTTATGTACGGATAAGAACGCCCATGCAAGCGAGACCAGAGTTGGATAATGAGCGCTCTTATCTGCTCTTCCGGTCATAAGAGCAATTGTAATTTTACGTTCACATGTGCGTATGAATAGGAGATATAAAACTCCCATACAACCATGCCCGGAAACACTATTAGTACACTCCTATTCAGTAACGCAATGAGTAGCAGCTCACGTTCAGTCTGCTGTCGGAGCAGCTTCCACAGAACAAACTCCTTCAGCTCGCACTTTCATTTCAGAGGAGTCCTACTTTACATCCACTCCCTCCTAATGACAGCTGAGGCGGACTTGTCTACAGCGAAGCGTGTAAGTACTGTATGTAAATTGTGCACACTATAGCTGCCATGGACGTGTGCGCCGAGGCACGCAAAAGAAGCTTTGCGCTAAGCCCTCATCATGAAAGAGAGCCGATTGGACAGAAGGGAGTAGGATGTGGGCTTTTCTTCCAACAAGGACGACTCGTGTCAATTCATTACGCGGTATCAAATTTCTAAGAACCCTAAATAAGGGGTGGCTTGCCAAACAAACGAACATACAGAAACCTTATAAATTTATGACATTAAACAGAACATATAAGAGTCATCTGCACTCCTTTCTTTACCTATAATCTTACACGTGAATAATGAAGCAGATATTAAGAAAGAATACCAGTTAACATTTTCCTCCTTGTCCGAGCTCAATGATAACACATATAATTAACAAAACTCTCATTAAAAATGCTTTTAATATTATTTTGTTTGCATTTGATAGTGTGGATCAGTGGGTATAAACTGATATCTCAATACCACCCAAAGCTTGCCTATCTCAACCCAGGACTATGCCGTGCTACAGAAAGCTTGCTGGCTATGCACGCATTGTTCAGGTCCTTCATCCGCAGTTTTCGCACAGCATGAAGAACAGCAGCACTTACATTTCGAACCTCTCTACCAATGAAATTTTGCAATTCAGATGAAAGAGAAACCAGACAGGCATTCATTTCCATCGCCACCATCCCCCCTCCCTGTTCTCTTCTTTTCAAGCCAACTGTCAGAGCAGCCGATCACTATTGCCTAGTCTGAGCATTTGGGCAAACCAACAATTTCGAACAGAACTGGATGAAAGTCTGGCATTTACTCAAGATATGTGGGCGTTTTCTCTATACCTAAGCATACATTTTCAGGCAGAGTGTCATGTCCAGCTAGTTACCCATGCAGCGTGTATAAATGTACTGCGGGCTGCTGGTGGGCTATGCAACACTCTAGTTCAGTCGAAGTCGACATTATTTAAAAACTCTTTCTAGCATCACAAGCTTTTTGCATCTTTATTCTGTAATGCCCTTTACATAGGCTGCATCTATTACTTATGATGAATACCTTTTTATGCATCTGACCTTATAGATGTACAGGCAAAAAAAAGACTTGAGCACGTCACCATGGTTACAGAGTCCAGATTATGCTTAATAACCACGTCTGTCAACAAGCAATGTTCTGTTGTTTCCTTTTCTGTAAGAACTCTGCAGCTGTCAACGCTAAGAAATTGAGGCAAGGGAGGAAATGGGAGCAGCTAAACAGTATTTTTATTGTCTGCTAGGACAGCTGTTCATAAAAGCTCATGGCTACTACACATAACATAAATACTACTGCACAAAAAATATGTCGTTAGCAGTTTTATCCCCCATAAAATGCTTTCCATTGATTACACGAACAAGATTAAACTGACACTTGAAAATTCGGCATCTCTCAACCAAAGGTTTGAAGTAAACATCAATGATGTGACGGATCAGAGAAAAGAAAGTATCCCTTGCATTTATTTTTAAAAAATCTCATGTAGACAAATAATGCAAAGTAGACTGCAAGAGATCATGTTTTCTTTCAAGAACTGAAGGAAACTTTTATGAGTCAGATGAGATGCTAAATTGTCTATGCTAAATCATGTGCGCTGTTGACCTAGGGTTACATTATTTTTGGGGGTGGATGGGTGGGAGGTGATTAATAAGAAAGGCCATAGTTCCAGTCTCTTAAAAAAATGCGTTTCAAATTCTTCCTGATGCAGACAGTCCAGGTAGCTGTTTCAAGGGACAAATTCAATAACAATGCCCAGTCAACCGATCTCTGTATGGCAGTACCTTCTAATCCTATCACACTTTTTTTTAGTCCCTCACTAGTTTTCCATCATCTGCAGAGGCTTAGCAGTCAGGGATCCTCTTATTTTCACCGTAGGATCTCTTTCACAAGAACACTGATAACTTTGATTTTTAATAGGAACACTTGCACAATGAACTGAGGTTTCAAAAATTCACTAGACAATATTTTAACAAATTAAACAACTTTGATTCGTTTTATTGTAGCTACATAAATTAAAAAAACAACTGAAGCCACATTTTAACATTTCACAGACATCACATCCATTCAATGTTCACTTGTTAAGTGAATATTAACAATTAGCACCCCATTTACTAAGCAAGCCTGACAGCTGACTGGACACAGCGATGCACAAAGAAACAGAGAAACACTAAATCTTCATCTTCCTTCCTCCTAAACACTACAGTGTTACTGTATCCAGTAAGATTTTGTTTTTACACGGCTCTGCCTGTTTCACTGTATGTCTATTTATACATGTTTAGCCTGGGCATCCAACAGAGGGAAGCACTAATTATTTCCTATTTTCACAAACGGCTGGCCATTACAGCTACGTTTAACATAATTTCTCTTGGTCTCACGGTTAATTGGCCTTAATTATGCAGTGCATGAGTTACATAATGGTTATGAAACATGAAATGGTAAATGTAAATGACAGCCATTAAGCTCAGAGCGGGACGATTAGATGTACCATCAAAAATGATTCACTGGGTAGCAGTCTGCTAGCATGACCATAAATAAAGGGTCCATCCAAGAAATTCTTACTGACGGCTGTGACCAACTGTTATGTTGTATTGTGCGGGATTATAGTTTACTTGTGTGCAACCTTAGTTCATTGGAAAAGCAGACTAAATTTGTGCTTCTCCTGCCAATCACTTAGAAAGTTTTGGGAAAGCATGATTTTGGGGGGTTGCTTTTTAGCAATTAATCTTTCATGTGACGTGGAAGTTGCTATCTGAAGAATAAACCAACATACTATTATTATGTTTCCATGTCACTATGATTTCTCAGAAGCACTTCTTTTCCATGTCCATGTCAAGTATATCTTACAGTTACACACTAGATGATGATGATTATGAAAATGGTAAAGACTAGCATGGTGATGACAATAAGCACTTTACACGGGTACTAGCAAAACAGCAAAAATACGGAAGTCTAATAACCATGATTATATAACTGAATTACATAACAGCATCAGTTAAATGTGAATATTTGAGAGCTTCATCAAATAAACTGGCTCTGAAAAAGGTAGCTGAGCCTCAAGATTATTAACAGTAATTTGGAAGACAGGGACATGAACACCGTAATGCCTTTAAGTTGCACTTTTCTGGGGGGTGGGTCAGAAATGTGAATACTTCTTTTAGCATCACTAGGCCCAACCATCTTTACATCTACACTACCTGGCTTTTGTTACAACTGACATGAACTCTTTAAGTACAGGGAAGGTGCTGGTCATAAAGCTCTGCATGTACTAAATTAGCAAATGGCAAATATGGTAAAAATGTGAGCCAGCAGCGAGTGCTTTGGAAATGAACAGAAACTAAAGTTTCCATTTCATGAAACAAAAACATGAGAAGAATATTGTCATCATAATGCCTTGAGGATTGTTCCATGAGGATAAATAATTTTTTTCTACTCAATTCAATTAATTCATATTTAAATGTTACTCAGGAGACTGAGTGCTTTACATTGTTCCATTACAATTTGTTAGCTTTGAACATCATTTGTGCATCCAGAAAGTGGTACAAGAAATTTTCTGAACTTTAGATGTCTGTAAAAGATCAAAAACCTCTGCTTCTCTTCCGCAAGAATCAGGAGGATTTTTACCATACAACTTTTGAAATGATCCCTTCCCACAAAAAAGGCCACATTTTATGTAGTAATCCTCTATTTTCCTAGTGAGTTTTCCAAGTATATTATGACTGAGAGCTTTACTGACTGAGAACTCCACAGAATACATTTCCAGATGGAGACAGATGAATGCCACTGGCATTTACATTTTGAAGTGCAAGAAACATAAGTTATGTAACAAGCTATTTTGTAGCACTGAGACACCAGGAATAAAAAGATCTTCAGCTTGACTGACAAAACTCCTGTCACTGTGATACTCACAGACATTGTACTTTCTCTAGGCTAAAGCTGCTTCTTCCTGTTTCCTGATATCCAGTCTGATTTGTCAGTGCCTCTATCTTTTGGACCTGATTTATCATCATAGGAAAGAATTATCTCTGTGACACATCTGCATGCATGTGCTGCACATTCAAATTACCAGCGAAAGAACTACACATCAGTCTGTAACTGAAATGTAATGAAACAGACAGTGACAGTAGTATATGCTATACCATTCGCCAATGGCTCTATCCCTTGCTGGAAACTCTAATTTTTAAATCTCATTAAATATGCATCAAATAGAAAAATGTGTAAGAATATAGCTCTATCAGTTCTCAGGAAGTAAAGTACATTGAGTCACATTTATGTTTATCCATTTATGTTTTGCTTCCGCGCGTGTATCACAATTTTGTCTTTTATTCTTCAACTTTCAGTAGCCAGAGGCCATTTTCAATTATCACTTGTCGGAGGTAGCACTTATTCAAACGATACATCCCTCGGCTACAGTAGCGACTGTGTAAACATTGGCAACAGTGCCGTATCCTGGAGCTCTGTGGAACCAGTGATATGCAGCATGCAGTCTATCCCTGAATGCATGCCTATCTAACATCTGTTGTGCTTCGAAACGTAACCTGAACCCGGGCTGGGTGTTAACGGCGCACCAAGCATAGGGCAGGTGAGGCCCAATGCTTCGTCACGCAACGCCGGGGCGGGAACGCTCGAAATTAGAAAGGAACATGCGGTGCCCCTGTTTTTGTTTTCGCTGATGCGTGCACTTACCTATTGTGCCTAGAGGAAACGGGTTTTCCAGCGGAGCTCCGGAGATGGACAGTGACCTGTGGCTGAACTGAGCGAGGACGACCAGGAAAAGAAGCCAAGATATTCCCTTCATTTCTTCATTCCCTACTCCACGGAGGAAGGATCCCTGTTTTCGCTGACTCTAGTTCAAAGCGAAGTCATGTTTCCTAAAGACCGTACTCAGGTTCCCCTCTACACCAAGATGGCAGGTGTTTAGTGAATATTCATGAGATCTGACGTCACGAGTGACGTTGCTCGCCGACCTGGCACTGTGTGTCGTGCGGGGTCGCAGCAGCATATTATGATGATGCCGACAATAACAAAATTATCCGGCTTTCCACGACTCCATGGAGATGAGAGTAAGAGTGAGGCACGCAGACAGCGCGCAAGCCTGGCACGCGCGCAGGAGTGGTGTTCTGTGCCCACGTAAACTGTAAGTGACAGACCCAAAATAACAGGCTTATCAATTCATTGAAAGCTCCTGGAACACCGGAAACCTAAAACCGTTCTAACGACCATGGCACCGATCTGTGAGCAGATGGACAACAAGGATGCAAGCGCTGTTGTTAGCTTTCTTCCCCAACACACTGACAGTGGGATTTGGAAGCTCTACAAGAGGAACAGCGGCAGAGGATGTGTCAAATCCCCCACGTACTAGCTGTACTTTAATGAAATCGCACAAACAATCGGCAGACAGCTTGAATGAGAGCGGAACCGGTTCATGTGGTAGCGCTGCAAAAGGTCTGCTTGTATGGTTATAGCAGGTGGTGTTTTGTCATAATGTGATCGCTGCTGAAATAGAGCTCTGCTCGATCGATTGATCACTATGAGAGAGAGAGACTGGCATTCTACTTGTTTGTGAGAAACTGCTATTTGCTAGTTAAGAAAGAGGATCCACACTTTTTTTTAAAGCCTGCACGATATTTTTATAATCGTCACATCATAAGTATGCATGAGAAGAGTAGTGTTCACATATTCAACGTTTTCATTCTTTTCGCAAATACAGAATCGAGCTATATAAGCAGTGCGCAGAATATAACATTTATTATATAGACATTACGACAGAACCACACGTCCACATGTGGACGTGTGTAACACTATCTTCACAAGTCAGGGTAACATGTATGTTTACAGTCTTCTCTGTTTTCTGCGAGATACATGTTAATGCTACACGTACCTGACTCGTGTCTGTTTCCAAATTATGCAGTCTGCTTGGTGGACAAACAGGCAGTGTTGGAGAAACACGACACGCTTGACACCCAGATCAAGATCGATTGGGG
>SMGT01007683.1:761851-780765 GCA_004794575.1 Lanistes nyassanus
TATTAGATGAAAACCAAAATTACCTTGTAAATAAACTACATTTTTATTCTCTTTCTCAGAAATCATCTTTGTTATCTTTAGTTGTGTAATAGAGTGGAGTGGGGGCTCGGGCCAGGGAAGGTTAGTGAGATAGTGATTTCTGAGGTCTCCACTCATAAGTAAGAAATAATTGTTCGCGGACGAGGGGGGAACGCCACCACGAGCCATTTGTGTGCGTGTGACAAGGTCACGCAGGCGGGGAGAGCAACACGGAGGTCGGTTGTCTCTTTCAAAACCCCCAGTTCGCAACAGGGGGTGGGTGGGGGTGGGTGGGAGGACTACAGATGTAATACAGACATATAACCACGGGAACTAAGACATTGCTCACTCTGCTCTCGTCTTACAGTGCCCTCTAATCTGTCATCCGTCCGTCGCGCATACATACGTCCTTGAAACTGGAACACGAAATCATGAGCAGGAACATATTAACATTAACACATCAACATATTACCATCATCATACATTGTCGCCGTCGTCATCATCACAATCGTCTTCGTGTGCTGTGCCCCGTGCGTGCGTAGGTGTGAGGATCACCTAAACGTGGGTATAACACGTGAGCGAAGAAGTTTTTTTATTGGGGTGGGGCGAGAAGGCAACTAATGGCAACTCGAGCGCTAGCCCATACAGTCAACGTGTATTCGAGAAGGTCCGGAAGATATTTTTAAGGACGTCCAATTGCAAAGTTCCATCAAGGTGTTATCCACAGCAGAATCTTTAACTCTCGACTCCCCCATTCTCCAATCGCACCCTGTCTGAAGTCTTTCTTTCTGCAATCAGATTAGACGCGAATGCTGACCCAGTACACCTCCCTTTTTCCAAACTTTTTACTAAGTCCCGTATCACTTGCACATATTCCTCCTGATGACGTCAGCACGTCAAGGCCGAGACAGACGTACACGCCCTGTCATGTCTGCCTCAGACTGCAAACATATTCCTTGACGATTTTAAATCTGGAAAAGCAGCTCCAGAAAGTCTCTTACGCTCCAAACAAACAAACAAACAAACAAAAACAAAACCAAAAAAATCTAGAAAACCAACCAAACTAGAAAAAATCGATGAATGGGACATTGACAGAGTTGTGGCCCCTGAATACCTCCGTCCATCTATCCGAATGTTTGTCAACCTGGCTGTTTCTTCTTTGTCTATAGGTTTATAGTCCTCCACCTAATCCCACTCTGTTGCTCTCACACGCACACATGAAAAAGTAAAAGCTAACACGACATCTAGCGGGCTAACACATACCTATGGCATGTGCTTTTCAAGGTTTTTTTTACCACAGATCTGCAATTAAGTTTCACCAACTGAAAATGCTTTTGGCACAGATACACCTTAGGGTCGATACATTGATGTCACAGGCCATAGCTGACATGGGACCCGTACCGCAATCAAAGTTTTCCGTCCTAGAGGATGGCGAGAGAAGAGCGGAAATGGGGTTTCATGACTGAAAGCAAGGACATAAAAGAGTTCTGGGAAGCCATTTCAGTTGAGCAGTATGTCTTGTATTAATCCTGTCTTGGACTTCTAGTTCTGAGGTTTGCACACGCGGAGCCAGGCTAAATTTGGAGAATTAATTCCTGGCGCTGGGCTCAGGATATAAAACTCAAATAGACCACAGCTCTGGAGAAGGCAGACGAAAGAATATTCTGGACTGCTCTATCCCAGTTACAATCAGAAGCAGTATTTCAAGATCAATCACCGCTGTTTCAAGATGAAGCTAGAATGAACATACCTGGAAACGGATCATGAGAAGTGATCACATGAGGTTGATCGGTTATGACGTGTTTCCTTCTTACGTCAATCAGAACTGCAAGTCTTCTTGGAGTCCTTCAAATGATGTAAATTTGATTTTGATAAGTGATCTTCTCACGTTCACGACAATCCAGTCTATCCAATAGAATACAGCTAAATGATAGAATTTCACCACATGCGCTGATCACGCACAGACATGCATACGCAAATGCAGGCGCAAGCTCAAACACTTAAAATTTCTGCGACGCAGACACATACATGACCATTTCAGATTCCAGCCCGTCAGTCTTGTTTGCACAAGTACATCATTCATTGAGAGCGACAGGGTACAGTAGACTAAACAAAGTATTTCTCTAGTGGAGGAGGCAAAATCACCGCAAAACACTCGTGTAAAACAACAGGCATGAACACCAAGGCCGGATGTATTTACGCGTGCGCATTGACACGCACACACAGAACCTGCAGTGCGTTTGGATACGTATGCATGCCTCTCTCTTTTTCTCATACACGAACGCACGCAAACATCCCAGCTGACAGCTCCATTAGAGACTGTATGAAAGTCATTTTCCGCTAGACAGCTCCGCTTGACAAATTCCATCACATACAGGACTGATATTTACACAAATACCTCGTGTAGCCATTTCCTTCATGTGGATCTTGCGAGTTACTGGCCCACCCAAAGACAGAACAGAACTTTCCCCTGTCTGCGTGTCGCTTCGAATTTACTCAAGACCGAGAGAGAGAAGGGGAGAGAAAAACAGCTCGTCAATTTCAAGACTCGTGCCCCGATGAAAATGTGTCGTTTCCCCCATCCCAGCCCCACCCCATCCATAATAATAAAAATATATTTAAAAAACTGTCGAAATCCTGTGAGCTGTTGGAGGCTTTGTCATCCAAGTAAGCAGCTACCGTCTGTGAAAGACTTCTGCACAAGCGCGAGCACAGCTTCTTGGAAAGTCGACTTTGGATTGTCGGTACTACTCACTTCAAACAGACAGCTCATATACACCAATTGTGTTTGAAAACAAATCCTGTAATCTCAAGCATCTGGTTTTATTCTACGGTGTCTCGTCTCAGTGCACTTGAAGGGCGCAGGCCCGTGCATGCGTGCGCGTGTGTGCGTGAGTGCGTGCGTGTGTGTGTTCGCCTGCGTGTGTACGTGTGTGTATGTATGTGTGAGCGCACCTTTGCGCGCGCGCGCGCGTGTGTGTGAGAGAGAGAGAGAGAGGGAGAGTTGCGTGTGTGGGATGGGGCGTGGGAGTGCAGATGGAGTGCGGAGATTGATGCTGTGTAGCAGTAATACAAGTCTTAACAATTCCTTGAAGGCAAGGTTAATCAGTGTCTTAAAATCCGGATTTGTCATACGTCTGGGTGCCATCGTATGACATCTTTCCTTACAGGCAGGATTCCAGTGGGCTTGACTAAATCTCTTGCACCTAGATACCTTCTTTTTCTGAGGTTTCTATGTAGACAAATCACTGAAAATCTTTAGCTGCAAAAATAATTAGGTCTACGAATATTCGCTGACATAAAGAGGACTGTTTGAATAACTTTCCACTTTGAGTTTTTATCGTTTTTGTCTATGTATTGTATTCATTCATTAAACAAATAAAACACCTGCACTGTTTATTACGGCTGAGAAAACAAAGGAAATGAACAATTGTAGAAATCAGAGGATGGCCCGATCATATGACATCGCGGCTCTGATAAAAGATTCAGGGACGTCTTATTTAAAGGCGGAGAGATAGAGTTAGTTTTCTTCCTTAACTCCATTAACACCGTCGTAATTCTTATTTCTTTTACATTAGAAGAAGATGAGGGGATGGGGCGGGCGAAGTTCTAGCAGCAGGCAAGGCAGAAAGATCTGCTAATGTCTTGGTTTGATTCAGAAACCTTTTAAGACACACTGCATGCGACATTTATCGTTTCCACCTTCGGCCCGCCCCCACACCCTATCTATACCTGAACACCCTTCATCCTTCCCGGGTTTTCTTTCCAGTTCTCATAATAAACTCTATTCTATTGTGGAATTCTTTTGTTACCGTCACTCGCTTTGTGTTCTTGACATTTTCTGGTTTTACAGAGAACAAAGTGAAGCTTTCAACCACCAGCCTCCACCTTATGGACTAGGGACAGTCTTGTCTTATTCTAGAAATGCATCTCTGAACATATAACCGATTTACGATCCTGTCCCCTTCTTGACGAACAGATTCAAAACTCTAGAAAAGCATTTATCGGAACCGCAGTGACTGGCTCCAGTCCATTATTCAAGCCAGGCAGACTGACAGCGAAATCGAAATCCAGGCAGCGGTAGCCAGCGCGAAGTGACATGCGAGATTGATCAGAGTTTACATTCTCATGCTGACCCATGCACCCTGAGAGCGTTTATTTTAGTTTATTTTATCTTTAACAAACGCAGGTCAAGTAATGAAGATTTATGCAAGATGACCAATAAATTTCTCACTGGTGTGAACAAATAAGTTTCACACAGAGTGGCTTGTAATGCGCATGCACAACATTTCAAGCAAGCGGTAGGACATCTGATATGTACTAATATGTACTGATATGTACTTTATTTGCAGAAAACGTCTGCAGTGGTGTACCTTTTGTGAGACAAACAGCAATATAGTCAAGTAAATTTATTCCAGTATAGGCTACTGCGGTACGTGTACGAGAGATTGAACTCCGATGCCCTTTTGGTTTTCCATTTAAAATTGTTGTTTTCGCCCGTGACTGCCGTATGTCACGCATCTGGAACGTTAAACCATTTAGAAATGTGAGGAGTGGGTTGCCTTGTTTTTGCCGTTATTTTTTTTTTTTTTAAAGTATGTCAGAATCGTGACTTCTGAGAATTTTTGGATGGAAACAAAATTAATCTCTCCCTCTTATTTCCTTCATTCTAGCAGCATCTGATCGATGTTCGTCTTGGCACGATCACCAAGCTAAAGGCATCCTTTCTTTTCTCATTTCTTCGTTTCTTTCTTGCTTACTGGCTTTCCTTTTTCCATTCATTCCCTTCGTTCCTTTACTATCTTCCTTCCTTCGTTCATTCCCTCTTTCTTTCTCTCGATCCTTCCTTCTTTCTTTCTTTCCTTCCTTATTTCTTTTAGATGAACCATAAAGGCAGGCAAGAGGAATGCATGGAAACACTGAGTGCTACTTATGTCTGCCACAGTCTCGAGACTACTGGCAACTTAAAGCAGAACAAACTACCCTTGGTCTGAACAAACAGCATGCGGGGAAGAAGTGACAGTAATTTTCAGTAAGCTTTGTTTTCCAAAAATCAAATCCCTTACGTCTAAACGGTTTCATTTAAGAACTTTGTCTAGCTAAAACAACAACAACAACAAAAACTTTTATCATAGTGCATTAAGCAGGTAGGGGGGTCACATAGCCTTGAGCTTCAGCTAAAAGTTGTCATCGAAACCCACTTTTGAATCCAGGAAGACCGCAAGAAGGTATTCTTGAAGTTCTTTGAACCTTCAGACACTAGCATGGAAAAAACGTCAAATAACACCTTTTCCTGGTGCGATCGCTGACGTCATTGTCGTCTACTTTTCTCTCCACCACCACCCACCACCCCACAACCTCAAAGCCTAGGATGAACATAAAGAGAAAACCAGAGTACTTGGTACACTGGGTGTACCTGGCCTTAAAAATCATCAGGTAAGACAGGCGACGCCAGATTGTCAGTGTCTGATGCTGTTGTTCGTCATAACAGGATCTTATATTTTGGAAGAGTCACGGTAACAGCTTACCGGTGTTGACGTGTGGCCATCAGTGTGTGTTTGCCTGTAAAACAATCGCATTGTTAGATGTCATGGCTGTCAATCTACATGCAAAAGCACAATTATTGCGTACGTTAGATTACATGAATGTTGGCGCCTTCACTCATGCATTCTCGGATCACCTCGGTGGTTGAAAGGTTAAGCCATCCGCTTCCGAGGCGGGAGGTAGGTGGTTTGCACCCCATTAGAGTCATGCCTGAGACTTTAAACTTGGCAATCTAGTAGCTGCTCAGCCCGACGCCTGGCACTATAGGGAACAGTACTAGGACTGGTTGGCCCGGTGTCAGTATAATGTGACTGCCATTGACTGAAGCCAGTGTTGGGACAGCGGTCCCCGTGTGGCAGCACGTACACTGTCCCGATATTCATCTAGATTATGGCGAACCGACCAAGCAAGCAAGCAAGCAACCAACCAACCAAGCAAGCAAGCAACCAACCAACCAACCAACCAACCAACCAACCAACCAACCAACCAACCAACCAACCAACCAACCAACCAACCAACCAACCAAATACCCATACGCTTGCCTTCCAGTTACCCACTTCACAAACCCTTCCCTTAACCCGCATGTGTGTATATGTCTGTGCGCGTGCTTGCAGGTTGGTGCTGTGCGTCTGCTGGCGATCGTTTGCCAAAATTACTACGTTGCCCTAAAACAAATTCTTGAAGGTGCATTACTCTGAATTTGTTAACTGCAAAACTTGCAAATCTGCAATAAAACACAAAATCCAAATCAACTTAAAAAAAGAAGCTGCAGTACTTTACGTTCTCCTGCAGCTAAACTTAGAACTTTCCACTCGAAGTGAGCGTGCTATGCTTTGGTTTTTTTTCTCTGACAATTACAAGCGTTCCTTGTGTCTTTCTTACCACTCTGTGCCACTTTGACAAGTTCACGAAAATACAATGAGCACGAGGAATTTTTGTCCTTGAAAGCTTGTTTCCTTTGATGGGTTTGTTTCAGCGAAGAGCTCAGGCAGAGACGTTCACGATCAGCATGACTGGCGATCATTTTTCAGCCTGCCAGCTTTGCTCTTTGTCTTAGCTTTCTTTCATTCGCAATGGCTTTAAATACAGTTTTTGGTGAATCTGTATTGTCTTTCCTAGTCATTCTCAATCTGGCAAAACCAAGGTAGCCTTAATCTACCTCCATTCTTTACTTTAATATCATGAAATCGGTTTTTTAAAAAAGATGAATGCAAGATTTGTCTTCCTGCTAGAATGACAGCCTCTTTCTACCTGAGGAAGCATGTATTTCCTTTCCTAGCATTCTTTTTTCTTCTTCCAAAGAAACTGCTGCATCCTTCCTTTCCTTTCCTCTTTTTATTTAAAATTCTCTGTACTTTTAACATTCCCTTTGGGTGTTTTTTCTTTTAAGAATACCCGCATTCGAACCACAATTTCCAAATGGGGTGTGTGCGTATGTTTTTCAAAACAAGGTATAGGATGGATAAATTTCTCCCTTTTTTCATCCACCTTCAGGTCTGTCCATCTCTTGCACCCATGAATCCGTCCTTCTGTCTGTCTCTCTATCTATCTCATTCACATCTTTCCATCAATGAAACCAATAACATTTATTTTGTTTACTTCATTATGTTTTAAACATACGCGTCGTCAAGGTTACAAATAAAGTATGAAAGAAATCCGAAGACAATTCAAAAGTATGTGTGAAGATATATAATAAGTATGTAGCCTATGCAAATTACTAATTAATGAAATAACCAAACAAAGCTGCATAAACTACTCGATCTTTATACTCCGTTTTCGTTTTGAGTTTCCACGGTGTTGCTTTCAATCTGAATCAGCACTGAGTGCATACAGAAACACCGACTGTGAGTCGATACTGACTCTGTATCGGCACACCCGTGATCGCGAAGAAACTCTCGCGCTGTCCCGCGAGAAGAAGCGAGGCAGAACTTATCGATTGAAGAGAGACACTCAAAGCGTGGAGCTAGCTGAAACTAAAATCTGGACCTGACAGGGCGTAGGCGTAGTCCGTTTATCTGGTTTCTATGTTGAAGGCTCAGGGCTGGCTTGCATAAGAGTTTATAGCTGCTCTTCCAGTCGTAAGAGTGATCGTACGGCCGGTTCACCCGGTATATTTAATGCGAACCGTTACGTATGAACGGAGGATAAGAATGTTCATGCAAGCAGCCACTGGTTTGTTAAACTTAAGTAGTTTTGACAAACTTCTTGAGTTTTCTTCGAGGACCTGAAATTAATTATTTTCTTTTCACGCCTTTAGCGACATTTACATGTCATCTGTCGTTTTGTCTCTCAATCCCATTCAAAAGCTGCAGTGTAGAAATGATGCCCACCCTTCCATTCATGCTACCTATTCATGATGTTTTCCCCCTGCAATTTCTTTATCTATACAGGATAGGAGGGGGTGAAAGAACTCCAAAGTTTTCGGAACTCCCAGCATCGAATTCCTCTACGGCCGTACAACCAGCGTTAAGACATGATAGCTAGGAAGGGGAGGTAACTGTTATTCAGCATCACACAAGCCAGGGACGGGGAGGGGCGACCGGAGGAAAGTCCTGTAAGGGGAATGACGAGCTCTGATGCTTGCGTCGCGATCTAGTTAATATGCATTGTCCCGGCATGCCTTTAAAGGATTCACCTTCCGGCAATAGTGAGGACAATTTCCTGTCGGTTGCCAAGTAACGCTTACAAGATGTATAACCGCTTTTATCCCGAGATACACGCTCAGCGGGGTTGGGAAATGAGCACCCGTGAAAAGATTGCCGCACAGAGTCGCACGTCTCTTTGATTTGCTTGTTTGTCTGCTTAGCGGCAAGTCAGCTAGGAAGGCGATCTTACGGTGGGTATCCCTCTTTAAATTTTGCATCTGCACAAAAACATGTTTTTTTTTCGAGATGCCAAGATTGGTTGAATCGTAGTGTTTTCACTGCCAGTCTTACCAACAGTTGGGATGTCTTTCATTGAACGATGTTCTCAGAGTGCAGGTGCAACGATTAAGAGCTTGTCACGAGGACATCGAAACCCGTGGTTGTCACAGCAGGTTGCGAGTTCGCTCCAGTTTTCGCACAAGCAGGTCTTTCTCATCACGTGACGAATGTTTGCATGTTTTTCCGGGATTTTTCTCCGGACACTTCGGTTTCCTACCTTTTACTTTTCTCCACAATCCACTAAATCCGTCCTGACATAGACTTTGTTGCTGACTTGATTGGAACCAACCAACCAACCAACCAACCAACCAACCAACCAACCAACCAACCAACCAACCAACCAACCAACCAACCAACCAACCAACGAGCCAGCCAGCCAGCCAACCAACCAACCAACCAACCAACCAACCAACCAACCAACCAACCAACCAACCAACCAGCCTGCCTGCCTGCCTGCCTGCCTACCTGCATGCGTATATTCCATCGACTGAAGTATTTCCTTGTAACTAGCAGCTACTTGCCCTGCAGATGCCTACTCGGGATTCAAGTCCTAGTTGGCCGAATTGACCAAGTGAGGCAAATGTTTGTCCTGGCAAGTAATGCTTTAAACCACCAAATATGTGTTTTCTCATTGGCTTATCCTGTTTAATTAGTAGAATACAAGCTCTCTCTCTCCTATCTACCTACCTACTTCTATTATTAGAATTTATTCTTTTAGTGTGAAACATCTTACATCCACCTCCCCCACGGATCGGTGCCTATACTTTTTTCCTCCGCCCACGCTGACACGTAAACGTAAGAAATTTTACAAGTTGTATCACCGGTGTATTGGCCAAAACGAGTCGTTCACACATTTGCATTGATCCTATGCATACACTCTAACTCTCGCTCTCGTGTGACGAGATGTGACGAGTAAACAGACCACCTCCACCCCACCTCCATCCCACCTCCATCCCACCCCCACCCCCAGGAGCTAAAGCAGCCCAACTAGTTGAAGCCGACTGACATGCGAGCGGGGTGGGAGTGAAGGATGTTCGGGAGAAATGATCGCCAGCCGAAAGCGAGCGTGCATAAAAATTACGATCAGCCAACTGCAGCCCATTCCGCCCAGCAATGTCAATCGATATTCCATCTTCACAGACTTGCCAGCGTAAACTTTGCATAATTCGGTGGTGGGCGAAGAGTACTGAGAGTAGCTGCTGTAGTCACAACTTCAGCTCCGTCTGGCGAACAGAATTCTAGTTGCACTGACTCGCACAGGTCGGACCAAACGAAATATTTTGTGGAGCGAGATTATGATGGGACAGTCGAAGAAGGGACGATAAATCCTTGAACACACATGCCCACGCACGAACGTACACACATTTACAGACTAAACATACATGCAAGCACCTACATACAATCACGTGCACGCACGTGAAAAGTATTCTGGAAGGTCAGCAATGAGCAGTAACGTCACTAGCAGCGGCTGATTGCAGGGACTAGCGATGACGTCAATAGCAGGCAGCGATGTTTGTTGACATTTTCATCTCTAGAGGTCAAGAATTCAAGAAGCTAAGAACTGGAGGCGGTGGTTGTGAAATGAGAGGGGTGTCCACAAAAGAAAAGTCGAAAAGTTGTGTTTTAACACGTGTTTTATCGAACTCACTGCAAACTAACTACGTGAGCTGCGTTTACTCAGAACTGAGGTAATTAAAGGCGTAGAGTTCAGCCATTAACGATTTTTTAAAGTAAGGAAGTATTTTAAGCCCTATATGTACACATTGAAAAATCAATCTTTTGACAATTTTGGACCAGTATTATACGGTTATGCCAAAATTGGAACTTTTTCTTAAGGAGATTTTGGTTGGAAATTAAATACACGCATCATTAACACTAACAAACATGTTTGCCATCGACACTTCTGGAAGAGTGGACTGTAGGAAAGCGAAAGAATAAAAAGTTCAAAAGTTCTGTCAGAACGTGACCCAGGTATAGAGATTGATAGACAAAAACGGTGCTGATCTGGTTTGGTCTTTTTGGTTGTGCAGTAGATGGTCACTGATGTCGCTGTTAGGAGACAAAAAGAGTTCTACAGCGTGTATGGTCAACACTAGTCGTGACTGTCACGCCACCAGCACAGCAGACACTGGGGTCTACGCGTCCTCTTGGCGTCTGCCAGATAATGGAGATTACGGTGGGTACCGACAAAAAAGGAGGCTGAGAAAACTCTACAGCGACTCCTACGATGATAATGAGGGTGATGCTGATTCTAAGGATTAAGGATGACTCCCTCCATCCTCTGCTAAGACTAATTATACGCCACGGGAAAAACCCCAATCCCTCCCATACGGCTGGTCTTCGTGAGCATTGGAATCTCTTCCCACCACTCCCTATTCCTAAAGAAACAGGCTTGGCGTGTTAATCCGCTGAAATGTATGGACACTGTCACTGCGCAAATGAATGCGTTTACACACAAGATATTGCCCGTATATCTCGGGTAAATGTCCACATGCGAGCACATTGGCCTATATATGGGCTTATATACTAGTCGCATGTTGAACCGTACTGGAGACTTTAGAGATCCCATGTGCTGGTAGGAATTTTTTTAAAAATCATACTTAAAGCTGGTGGGACTTTAAAAAAGCTGCATACGCATTCGAAACATGTCACATTAGACTTCTCTGGGAGCAAACACAAGTATGATTCCTGCATCGGCATCACGTAGCGTCTTCTACAGGCGGTTGAATGTGCGGGGAGATGGCCGAATGAAGTCTGCACAATAAATAGCTCCAGCAAATAATCCTTGGCCACACCAGGATTCGAACTTGCAACCTTTCACCTGCTAATCCGCAGCTCTACCGACAGAGCTTTCCAGGCCTTCCGAGAATGTAGTGCAATGACCGCTCCGTCTGCATCAGTTTTAAGAGCTGGATAATATAAAAACCTGATATTGTGATGATATATAGGCGTTACCTCTTTACGTAAACGCACCTGTTCGCATAGTGGTTTAATTATGACACGACACGTGAAGGTCATGCAGCCTCGCAAGTTCACCCTGCGGTCCGGTAATCCCGGGGGTGGTGGGAATCAGTGTAAAGGGGGCAAACAATTTCCAGTAATCTGTCTACAGCTTCATTTCATCCGTCGACGTGACGTCAGCGTGTTGGGATGCAGCGAGAGGAAACACTGCAAGCCTTTATCCGCCTGTTGCTTAGTCAACAGTTTTTTCCTATACTGAAAAAGATGTTTGCTCCTGATTTGTTTGTTTGAAAGCTGACCTCGACCTTGAGCCCACTGCTCCGAAGCTCGAGAGCCCCGGAAAATCGATTCACGTGCACCTCACTTTACGCGGGTGCGCGGGTTTAGAAAACCACTTCATCGGCTGTCCACCTATATTAAAACAAAATGTTGATTGCCGTAAGCTCAAGTGTGTGCTGTTACCATCTTTCCATTTTTTCCTTTCCATTCTTTATTTGTCAGATTATTTTGACTTCGTTATTTTCGATCGTTTTATTTCGTGTTTCTGAATGGTCCTGTTTACAATTATTCTCATCAAAGAATTACAACCTAGCTTTAAATTAAGATTACTAACTCCAAACTCCAGTTACTGTTTCGTGCTCCACTCAAGTACTTTTGCTAAAGGCTTCGGCGGGAGTTGATTTCTTTGAAGAAAAAGCCAAAATGCTGTTAGGCTAGGTATCATTACATATTATCCATCGAGCAGAACTTTTCTTGACAATAAGTATCTTCTAAATGATCTCACTTCTTAAGCTTGTGCCAACAAGACCAGGCACTAAGCTGATGTCACCGCCTTTTACGCGCCTGTCACAGGCAAGATAGGGCAGAAAGCAAAAAGGAAAGGAAGCAAGATACGCAAGTACACACTGATTCTGGCGAGGAAAGAGAAAGGAAAGCATAGAAGTGCTTGAAGTGGGGAGTAGAGGGAAGGAAGACTTTGGAGGGAAGAGGGAATGAGAATAACAATTACGATATTTTGGTTTCTTGTTGTAAGCGGGATGGGCGAGTGAGATAATAAGAGAAACCAAACAGGTTTTTTCTTATTAGTTACGTCTTCGAAAAGTTATTATAGGTTAACAAAGCCGTTAGAACTATAGATCATAACAAGACTTGAAGCTGGCTAATGTACTGAGGTGTGGTGGTATTCTGATTATTAGTTGTAATTAATCGGGATAAATCCGCAGGAGTCATCAACGTTACACTGTGATGGGGGAGGGGTTAAGGAAAGACACAAAGACATCCAATTTTCTTGGTTTTCGGAACTGTGAGGACTGGGAGTGGGGAGTGGTAAGCAAACAGACGGAACTCGACACCAGAAAGACACTCAAGACGAGCCGACCACCTTAGTAGTGTCTTTCACAGAAGGCCTTAGTGAGGACACGTTACATTGGAACATGTATTCCGTGGCGAAACCAAAGTTTCAGTGTTGCAGCAAATATTAGAGGCTGGGTTTGGCTCTCGTCAGTTGTGAGGGACAATGGCTCTAGATTTGGGTGGGGGTTGTATTTTTCTTTCCTTCCGTTTTAATTAGGCAGTGCTGGACATTGTGCACAGCCAAACAGTCACTTCAATTTTGTGACGTGAAGACAAAATCTATGGGGACTTAAGATGTGTGGCTACCATCCTCCCACTTAATGAGAGCGTTGGAGAATTTCACCATCAGTGTCTTTATTTCTGTTGCCTGTCTACTCCTAATGCTTCGCCGAAGAGCTGACCACGTCTGCCTGTGTGATGTCACAAGGAACTACCGTCCTTGGAAACCGTCGCCCGAGATGGAACTGGACGGAAAATACACTGCCTGAAAAACGATGCTTAATTACCGCTAGCTTTGGAATGCTGAGAACGGCTAGTGTACATTTCTTAACATGTTTTCGGTTCTCTTTGTCTCACGACCCTCCACTCCACTGGCCTGCAAGTGTCAACAAACCTCCGAAACGTAGCAGGCCTGAGCACGCCATCGCTTCAGAGATCACGCAGGGGTGACGTTAAGAGGACAGTTTACATGAAGCGGGCCATGGGCGACCTACCTCGGTCCTCACACAGGCCTGCGATGTTCCCGAAGCAGCCACAGCACGTGCAGGCTGCATGCCAGCAATTGATTGGTTTTCAAACGCCCATCGACCAGCAGTTGGCGAAGGCGCGGTCTGGCAGGGGCTAAGGCCGCCTGCTGACTCGGCGAGATATCGGTCGATCTGGTACAGAGCACGTGCGTCAGGCGCCACGGAGCAGATACGCTGGTCTGGTGGTCTGCACGGTTAAAATAAAACAGACCCCACAGCCAAGACATCAACCAGCACAATGTCTTGGTACTTTTGGGATCTTTGCAATTTACAGCAACGTTTCTCGTATCTCCCTCCCGTACTCACTCCCAATCACCTTTCTTGACCTTTTACCAAACCAAACAGTTCGCCAGTCAGGTAGACATAGAAACAAACCGACATAAAACAACAACAACAACAGGAAAGCCACTAAAACAGACTCTCAGTAGGCATTTGTTTAAATCTTTACTGTACATTGTATTCATGCATCGATATGTAGGAATGAATCAGCAGAACAAAAAACCAAACCTAGTGTGCCCAAACCTCCAAACAAAACATTGTAGTGCGCATAGCATCTTAAATGAGCGTTATGCAAAGAGGAAACCTCTGGATATCTCCAATCAATGCTGTTTCCGGTACTCAGGCGAGATAGAGTAGTTTTGTTTTATTGCGTGATCCCCTATCTCCGTGCAATAGCAGAACGGTTATAAATGCAGCATCTCTTCTTCAGAGATATTCACATTATGTTAATTGCGGTCATCACGTTTCACTCCGCGCCTTGGTAACAGAGTCACATGCACCACAGACACGTGATAATCTCTACAGCCTTCTGATCCCTGAAGGTCAAGACTGTGACAACTTGTTTTGAATGCTCCGAGTGAGGAGAGAAACGACAGCACTTTTCTCGCACACGAACACAAGCTTGCTCACGAACCCACAAGATCACAGACGCGCGTACATACTAACTGCAAAACAATAGAGTCAATCCAGTCAAAAGAGAGTTTAGCACGTGTTCAGCTGTTGGAGGTCTCAGTCATGAAGATGAAAAACGTCGAGTTTTTGAAGTTGCAGGTAACAACAACCCAACGTCAGGAGAAAAATACTGCGAAAACACCACATGCTTCATCTCCCCAACATTTTAACAAAAAAACTGCTAAAAGTACACGTAGGATAGCACACCACTGGAAAAAATTCGCCCCAAAAAATTATGCAAAAATCGAACAACTTCAAACAGAGGTACACAAGTGCGTGTTATGCTCATGATAAAACAATATCGTGTGTGCTCGTGTCACTTCGTAAAAGCACCAGTTTCGCTCCGATGACAAGAGCTCGAAGGCACAATCCGGTATATTAATGGAGAGTCAAGATCTCAGTCGTTTCCTACAGAAAATATGTCATGCACTCACACAAGAAAACACACTCAAACGTTAAGAAAAGCGCGCATGCGCACAAATGCAAAGGGAATGAAAACCTCATCCAAAATATCTGCATACACACGAGCATCGCCAAAATAAAAGTGAAAATCAAACCTTGGAAAAGCGAAGATCACAAGTGTCAGACATAACTAAAGTCTAGGACTTATTTTAAAATCAAAAAGCACTAAAGCAGGTTTAAAATAACATCTTTATGAAAACTGCTTGGAAGTCTGTTGCTCAGATTTAACTTCTGTATAGACTACAGTCAAATTTCTAGATATGCTGAAACCTTTCATGCTCACAGTAACATACGGGTGTTTACAGCATCCATCACATAATGGCTGCTGCTCAACTAAATCCAATGGTTCAAGTGGAAAAGATTTCTTCCACCGCCAGCCAAACTAAATTTGATTTTATTTCGTTTTAACTGGATGACATTCTTCAGCGAAGACACTTGTTAGGTACAGGCTCACTTGGGAGACATTTTGCAAAACCCTCTGAATCGAAACAGGACGAAAACTCTAATATGCAAAATTCGATCGGCCCTCATCCGCTGTTTTCACTGACTTTAGTCGATGCGGGAGCGCAAGGAATAAAAGAGAGACACATCGCGAGAGGGAGAGAGGAGGGATGGGGAGAGAATTGTGCACGTGGTGACAAATCACTGAGGGGGCGACAGAAGAGAACTGGTACCGAGTGCGAGCATGCGTGCGAGCGAGAGAGAGAATCAATCATTCAAACCTACAGCTAGATGCTTGGACATCTTTCATTCTGACTGGAAAGTGGCAAACAATTGTGACTCACTTATTATATTGTAACGATACTTTAAATATTATTTACAAACATAGTGACCCACGCATACGCACACATGCGCACCATCGAAGGCAGACACACACTCTCTCATACTCAATCATTCACTCGCTCACAAAGTACCATAAATATGTAGTCATGACAAAGTGCTTGAGAGCACATTCCAAACAAGTGGATTTCTCTGGGTATTGTTAAGAACAAACATTGAAATCAAGATCATATCATGGCAATCACAGTTCTTCTGAGTATGAAGAGGCAAGGAAAACAAAGTTTACCCTCTAAAACTGGTTAACATGTAACTCAAGACAAAATTCGTGCAATAAAATGGAAGACAGGAGAATGACATCCATTAACACAGCTGACCAAATGTATTTCCCACATTTTCTCCCTGGTTGTGGATGGGAGGTTGGGGTGCACTTCAGAATACAGCGATCTGCAACACTTGTGATGCCCACTAGCTTCCAGCTGGAGACAAGAACTGTTCTAGTGATCTATTATTTCATCCCTTCAAGTACCCCCAGAAAAACAAAAAACAAAACATCGCACCTCCCAACCCTACCGTCAACCCTCAAAGAAATACAGAACAGGTTTCAATGTACAACTGATATTCAGTTTCTCACACCGACGAAAAACACAGCTAAGGGGAAGCTACTGCTACCTCTGGACCTTGCACTGAGTTGTTTCCCCTCAAATAGAGTTGTGCGCATTATCTCACGTTTTTCAAATGCTGTACGGAACTATATAGCACACAGTACTAATGGCTATATAGTAAGCTCAAGATGGCAGCAGTGTTGTAGATCCCCTTCTGTGTCGCCCAGAGAACTAGTAATTTGATCGACCTTATTAACCACGCAATACACGGCATACAGATCCTCTTCTGTGTCGCCTAGAGAACTATAGTAATTTGATCGGCCTTATTAACCATGCAATATACAACATACAATATCCCCTTCTGTGTCGCCTAGAGAACTAGAAGTTTGATCGATCTTATTAACCACGCATTATAAACGATCAGGTATTGACAGACTCCTAGCAACAACGAATCTAGTAATAGCTGGACATGCTTTCCTTATACACATCATGAGCGAGAATTATGTACGGATAAACAAAATAATTTATCTTGCACACATACATCTTGCCAACAATGATGCACGCTTTGTCTGACGTCACTTCTGGTGACCTTATCTGAGGAGTAGGTCAATGAGGAGTTGCAATAGAACGATGTCAAACATCCTGTACAATTTCTTTGGAGGCACCAATGGCGTCAGGGCATAGAGGGACGGGGCTGGGGCTGACGAACAGCGACATTCACGTGTTGACATGATTCTTGTATAAAAACCTAACTCCGACTAGTGAATTTAATGTTAGGATGGCAAACCATCTGACACAAAGGCATTGGCAAACATTCTCAGACGTTTTCTCCCAACCCGAGGCGTGCACAATTTCTCGATAGCCTCCACACCCTAGTCATTCGTGTCAACTGTTGATGGGCGACCGAGTTTTAACAAGCGGAAATAAAAATACATTGTGGCCATGTCTGGCGAACATTTGCCAGGTCAGATCATTTTCTGAAAGTCATAATTGTAATAACGTACAGTTTAACCACTCACAAAACGTGTTCAGGTGTGAGGAACAAAGATTTTCACTTACAGCCACACAGCTTACATGGAATGTAACCGGTAACCTTAACCCACCCACCCCCAAAACGATGAAGTGATTCAGGTTATTCTAATGTCATGTTGTTCAAAACAAAATATTTATTTGGCTTTGGGGGAGATCTCCAGTTTGACCGGGGTTTAGGGGGAGGTCTCAGTAGTCGCTGGGGCACTCATTGGGATGGAAGTAGCCAAAGATATTGAGTTCGTACAGGGATGCCAGGACAGTGTACAGGACGTACACAACGAGAAGCAGTAGCCCGTACTTTTTGGTCAGGCGCCATCCGTTCAAATGGGTGGCCACCAGCAGAAAGACGACAGTAGACAGAAGCATGAGGCTGGAGTACATCAAGCCTGCAACACGTGAAATGCATCACGGAGCATAAACATCAAACCTGCAACACGCGTGACGTGGACATAGTGGAGCCTTCAAATCATAACTACAACGCGTGACGTTTAAGTGGAGTCTACAAATCAATCCTGTTACAAATATGTCAGACTGAAACATACTATGTTCAACGTACATATCAAGCATCTAACAGGTATAACGTCAGAGGGGAACATACACATCAAATATGTGAAACGTGTAACGCGGTCTGCGTAGAACGTATCTGTAAAACCCGTAAAACGAGTAACGTCAGAGTCCTGTCCGTACTGTCCATAAATCGTTCACTTTTTGCACTCTACTGCCTTAGTGGACGAACTGCAGATCCGTTAAGGATCAGGTGAGCACAGGAGGTAAACCATAATGTTTACTAAGCACCAATGACGGCGCCATTTGAGTTTTTCCAAGTTCTCGGTCTGTTTACACTGATTGCGAAATGTGCAAGATGGCAGCTCACCTTCGCTGTAAACTTGCACGCTGGACCCGGCACTGATGACGCTCGTCTTCAGGAACCACGGGATGCCCAGACACACCAGGATGTCGAACACGTTGCTGCCGATGGCGTTGGACACGGCCATGTCGCCAAGCCCTGTGCAGAAGGAACGTGATTGGTGGAGAAAGGAGGGGCCGGTGATGCACATACATCGAGCTGCCAAACGGCATCACAATCAAACAGAAGGCCCAGCAAATGTTTTGCAGTTAAAACACAGGTGATGCACATGTAAGCGTCAAGAAATGTGCGTTTACACAACGAGAAACGCAATACCTCGGGAAAATGGCTAATTTTCTTAAAAGCAGAGTTAACGGCACTGAAATTGTTCCTTTTCCTGTAACCTGAAGGCTCACATGTCCCTGTACAAGCGTTCACGCAGACACACAAACCATTCGCAAATGAAGAATTTCGCAAGTGCACATTTCCAGGCACTGAGATCGTCCCTCATTCTGTGACCTGACGCATTTACTGCAAATGGCGCACTCTGACCAGTGCCGAGAATCGGTCTGGGGTTAAAGGAATGGAAAATTCTTCGCGAAAGAGCCGCTGAAGGACCAAACACAAACTTTTGTGTACATCACTGCTAGTATTATTACCAACATTATCATCGTCTTCCTCTACAGTATATATA
>SMGT01007683.1:781195-791886 GCA_004794575.1 Lanistes nyassanus
TTCTGTATGGAATCGGCAATACGTTCACTCCTCTACAGACACATTTATATCTTCTGTGATTTCACAAACACCAATGTTTTCTCTCTCATATATTTTCTAGCGCCCTTTTGAGCGTTCCACAAGTGCATATCCGTAAATTGTACAACTTTCCAGCACCTTAACTGTCTCAACAGAATCTCGAGCCCTGTTCTCTCTTCTCCTCTCTGTGGCTCGCAACTCCCCTTTTTAAACCTCCCTCATACCTTGAATATCACTCACCCCTCGCACGCGTTCGGTCATTCTCGCGCCTAGCACGCCTATAGTCATTCTCACGCCTAGCACTTGCTCCATAACAATATATATATTCAAATTTAGTTGTGGTTCTGTTCTTCGGAGATTTGTAGGAAAATAGAGGAAAACTTCAAGGACAATATGTGTAACTTCACTACTGTAACCGTCTTCCTTTTTAAGTGCCGTTTTTTTCACATGAACCAAAATATAAAAATTAAAAACTGGCATCCAAATTTGGAGGGCGTCCTCTGAAAAGATAAAAGTTTTCTGCCCATAACTTCTTTCTCATCTCGTCTTTGCGCTAACCATCTCGAGGGCTAAAACTCAAACACATTTGGACACACACCTTCAGTGGTGCCAAGGTAACCTGATAAATAGTCGGTGTTTTATACACTGCGCATACAACAAATACGTTCAAACACACACACAAACCATGCGACAGTTTTAATTTAATGCGCTGATGTTCGGGCTATCTGTTGTAGAATTTTTAAACTCTCGGGATGTTCAAGCTTTCCAGTGAAGTAAAATCTTACCGTCTCTCACGACAATGACGCTAGCAACAACATCAGGTAGGCTGACACCGAAGGCAATAAATGTCAGGCTCATGACACTGTCTGGAATATTAACTGTGTAACCTGTGCAAAAAGAAGTAGTATATCACATCACGTAAATGAGCGACATGTACAAAGTGCACACATCATCTCACCACGCGCCCACACGGGTATGCCACACGCGTATGCATTCAGTCCACACAGATGTCCTACCGACTACGGTGATCATCCAGACCATGATGAAGGAGAACAGCGAAAGCCAGACGAGAGACAAGATGAAGGTCACCCAGAAGAACTTCCGGCAGCTGGGCCGGCGACAGTCTGGCACCGTCAGAAACATGGCGGCAGACAGCGGAAGTCCTATCGCCCACAAGAAGCACCACAGCAGACCGTCTGGCCGCTCGCACAGCTTGTGAAATGTTTCGGCCTCTTGGTGAGCGTGGGTAGCTGAGGGTCACACAGATCGACATTTTATCATCGTCGTCATGATCGCTATCGTCGTCATTATCACCGTCATCATCGTCGTCGTCATTCAAGAACTGAAATCCTGAAAACTAGATAAGTGTTTTTTCTTTCTCTCTTTCTTTCTTTAGTCTGGCGGGTTATTTTTGGAGTTTAGAGAATTTGATGACAATTAAAGTTGCTTTATTTCTTCTAAGTGCAGATTTAGTATGTCTCCAAAAAAAAACCCAGACCAACAAGAACTTGGAATGGAAAGCCAGTTATCTGGAAATGTTGTTTTAAATGTATGGCTAATATTAAAGATTCAGAATATGAAATGGCTATAGATAATATAGTTCCTAGGATTAGATTATCGGCACTAGCGTTATTCCAAAATTCTAGAATTATGATAACACACAATCAACGGTAATTTACACACAAAACTCCAGGAATAATGCAGAGATTTTGATGTCACGGGTCATTGTGACTCAGGTTTTTTTTTAACATTTGCCCAAGTAACAAACGAGTTGCCTGGGGCTGGCACCCAGTTTTTACAAAATTACCATCAGATTTCAGACTATGGGATCATTTTAAACCTTGGTTTTAAAAAAATCCAGAAGGACTGGTTATTCTCCAAAATATGTTACTGGAGAATATTTATTTTTGTACTTTTTATCATTTATACCTATTTTGGAACTGTGAATAAGTTAGGCATTTCTGGTCATCCCTACAAAGACTCTTGGCAACACATCAGTTACGTTGCCTTTGATGAACAGTCTTTTTTAAATGTGCTAGTAACTTTAAATCGGATGCATCTCTTGATCTCCTACTGTTACTTGCGAAGTCATATATTTACAGCTGTAAAATTAAAATAATCATTTACTGCATCTTGGTACCTTCTTGAGAAATGTTCACTACAGATTTCAAATAGAAAAGTATTACTGCAAAGATACTGAATGGAATACCATAACGTTTGTAAGAATTGCCGTCCATATGAAAATTTGCAGCCGGTAAGATCAGATAACGAGACCTAAATATGCTTTCGCTTTAAACTGACCTGTGATTTCATGTTATTTACGGTTTGTTTGTTTTATTTATATACTGATTATGTGATTGTGCGTTACTGTATTAACAAACTGCAAAAGAAAAGCTGTATCATTTAACAAGGTAATTTAATACTGCTCTTCCGTCCTCTTGCCTTCTTTGCTCCGTCTGATCTGTGAATTTTTTGTTTAAAATTTTAAACTCTTTTTTGCCATAATGTGTTTGACTTAATGTTTTTCTGTTCATTGTTCGTATGTGTGGTTCTGGTACGTTCAGTATTTTCTTCTGATTTGAATATCATTTGCAAAATTTCTAACAATACTGTCATCGTGGGCATAAAAGAGGCTGCGTAACTATTGACGTGTTTATTATTGAATCCATCCAGCTACTTGCAAAGAAAGCCTGTCGGTACTGAGTTTAGCTAGAAAAAAAGGTGGACAGCGCCACAACATGCGTCTTCCGCTGATGGCGACAACTGATTTATTTAAAGGGCATGGATCAAATGCTGTTGTCAGCAAGGCGATCTCGTGTGAACTGCTTTCTGGAAACTAGCGTAATCACAAATGTGAAAGTACTCGGCAGTTAGGTACGTGGATGGGGTAGGGAGCGAAGGGCGAGGAGAAAGTGGCTGCCGCGTGCGGGCTTTTGCGTGAACTGGGCTAATAGCTTCTCAGAGGGAATGATCTTAGCGCCCGCGTGCTGAAGTGAATGGAGGATTTCCCTTCACTTGGCAACATCTAGCCGCACGTCTGCATCGCAGGTTGAACTAGCGATGCATCACTTTCCTCTAACAACTTACATCTTGAAACCGGACCAAAAAAACCCCCAAAAAACCGAAGATTTTATTCTAATACTTGGTTGCACAGAAAAACATCCACATATGCTTCTATACTACTGCGCGAAACGGAGCTATGTTCCGAAATAAAGATGACTGGTTCATTTCAGTTTGGTAGCGCGATCAGTCCCACTGTTTGGTTTAACAGAAACGCCTCCGTGCCGTGCATGTTCATGCCCTTTAAATCTTTGCTTCAAAGCAAAGCTGCAAACAAGAAACATTAACAGGTGAAACCAAAACACAAAAGTCCCAAAGAAAATCGCTCTAGCAATCAGTTCCATCTTTTTTTTGAATATGAAATGCCACGGAGGTAGCAAAGAAATAATACATTTAACTGTACTGATACATGAAGCAACATCTAGAGAAAGTATTGGTAATGCACCCACAAGTGTACAACGCAAGATTTAAAATTAAATACAATGAAAAGCACCTCAAAGATTTAACACATGTACAGCGAAGTAAAATACACTTCTAACAGCTAATATCAAAACAATCAAAATAAGATACTACTAATAAATAAGGCTGAAAATGCCGATTAGCAGTGCTAACAACAATCAAAACTGACTAAAAAAAGCAAGAGAATACTGTCTATAATAATAATAATAATAAAACTTCAAAGCAAAGAAACAAATAATGGAAAATATTACAGAGAAAACACCGCACAAGATGAAGAAAACAATGATCCTCAAATGTAGTTGATAATGTAATAACTGCTTGCGATACTTATCTGCGTACTCTGAAATATATCGTATTTTCTAAGATAATCACATCAAGATCGAGAAAAAAGGTAAGATTCTTCGTCAGGGACAGATGTGGTTGGCGTGTATAAGCATGCCTATAATCTCAAGTCTGCATGCAAACGGGAAACGGGGTAAAGGGAACGTGCTGGTTGTAGGGCTCATGTGAAGAATATTTCTGGTACTGGGCGTGTACAAGGACAAGCCGTGCAAAAAGTACTTCAGCTATCTCCGGGAAGAATACAAAAGTACTTCAGCTATCTCCGGGAAGAATACACTCCATAATGATACCACTTTTGACAGTTCAAAGGTCCATGGCTAGTGCCTTCCGTTCAAGTCTGATTTCTGCTTTTGCCAGATTATGATGGGACTACTTTTTTAAACATTGTATCACCGAAGAAAACTGAAGTGCAATGAAACACGGCTCCCTCAAGGCTCATTCAGCAACGGACAGGCATGCACAGAACAAATCTCGTTTAGTAATACCGTCTGACACGCAGAGACAAGCATGCAAAGAACACAATGGCCCCAATACGTCATGAAAACACGTACGCATGCTGCATGCGCTTAATCTACAGCATGCAGTAGGTTCCTGTTGCACGCAAAGCTCTTTCAGAAACAGAAGTTCACAGAACTGATAGTAATGCACTATAATGTATACCCTATACTCTCAAGACATGTACTGCATATATGGGATGGCATGCACACAAAAAACAGTCACCTTCTACGCATTTTAAAACAGCGAGTTTATTTTTAACTCCAGTATCTTAGTGTACGTAGTAAAATATCTAGCTTAGATACCCGGATTTACACAAGTCTAGTGACCTCAGATTTAACTATGGCGTCCTATGGAGGGCTCACACGGTGCGTCAAAGTCTAATGATGTCAGTAAAACAAATTTAGATATTTGTTCCGAGGGTAAATTTATCAGAGCCTTCGGACAGACTCTTATTTACTCAGCGATCTCAGCGAAGAGAACAGCCAGGGGGAGATTACTTGAACTAAACTGTCGAAGTCTTTTTTTTTACCAAAGGCTAGAACAGTTCTTTACCAAAGTCTTTCTTCAGTTTAGCTGCATACGCGCGAGATCAGTATTAACATCTATCAGTTTACCTCTTTGTAGCGTGACTTTAAAACTGACAGCTTTATTAACCAGTTTCTATTGACAACTAGCAACGTAGCAAACTAAATAATTACATTTACGTGCAGATGCTGCTTACATTTCTCAATACCATTGTACCGTACGTTCAAAGGTGCTGTTCACTAAACTGAGTTTACATTTTTGAAAAACCCAAGATATCTTCTTTTTTTTTACATTCCTTACGAAACAGCACATCATCAATGTAAAGATTGTAGTTTTTCTTTCTTAAAAATACATAATACAGTTTCCAGTATAAGTTCAGTTTATATCATCGCCTTCCTTAACCACATTTTATACGGCAGTAAATTCTTGAGTATATGAATATGAATGTTGTCATGCTTTAAAATCACCACAACAGGGCATTTTATTGACTGCGTACATAATGATCATATCTCCGCAGTTCTTCGTCGCTGGCTTTTACTCACGCTTTCATCTGTGCTTCTGCAGTTACTTTTCAGTAAAATCAGAATTAGAAAATATAACGGAAGGAGTATGGAAAATTATTAACTGAGTTACGTTCAGACTTTGTATTCTGCTCACTTGCGGGTTTAAAAACTGACCATCATCGAACTGATGTTTCTCTATAGGACACACCGCTAACGCCATTTAACGACATTTTTAAAACAGGCGAATGTAAGCTCTAGTTCGCCATACCTTGGCCGATAGTAATTAAGTCAAGTTTGGCGAGCTAGAACGCATATTCGTCTAGTTTTAAAAGGCCCCTTTAGTGTCTAAGTCCCGATAACTGACATTTTAGTGCTGCCCACGCTATGGAAAAGACATTGCAGCACCGACACTCTCAGTATAAGCTAACGCTATTTTTTTAACGGATTTCTTTAGAAACACAATGCAGATAATGCACTGTTTATTTAAAAGGCAGATTCAGTAAGAAATTGTAATGAATATTCATGTCCATAACAGATAACACTCGTCCCACACACACACACAAACAGAATGACAGAATGCACACCCCAGCGATGGACTTTTGTATATTTTCTTCCAGCTAAATTTCTTCTTTCTTCAAGGAAAGTTTGTAGATTGAAAAGGACGCGCTGCTAGCTGTTCAGTCAGTGTTTGACTGGCGAAATCGCGACTGCAAGTGTAGATTCAGTAGAAATTCTAATGTGTATTCATGTCCATAACACTCGTCTTACGAATTCGCACGTCACACACACACACACACACAGAATGACAGCGATGCACACGCACAAGCCCGCACAGAGAGGAAGCAGAAACATACTCTCACGGAGAATGCAGCACGCAATTAGTTCTGACACTAAATAGAATTTTAGTTTTAAGCCACATCAGTTCGTTGACGGTCGGCTAGCTTGTGCTTTCTAGGGCACAGACACCGTTCTCCACTGCTCACTGGCGTGACTATTCGCCAACACCTGTAACTGCTACCCCGATTAAAGCATCTTCTACCCTGAACTAGGACCAGTGTGAACAGTGGAGACCCAATTATGGGGATTCTTTAGGGCACGAGAAGAACTGCTTAAGACGGGGGGTTTACAAGAAGCAAAAGCGAGTATGTACTTTGCTTGGGAGGAAGTGAGTATTCGGTACTGTCCTCTGACTCTGAACCATCTTCAGACTCACGGGCTTCGGTCAGATGAGTTGTCTCCCCTGCAACAGATTTCAAGACCACTTTTCTCCCCAGAAACACAGGCGTCAGAGCAGGCATTACGCGATCATGCACACCCCAGCGATGGACTTCCGTAAATTTTCTTCCAGCCAAATTCGCTCTTTCTTCGAGGAAAGGTTGTACACTGCAAAGGACGCGCTGCTAGCAGTTCAGTCAGTGACTGGCGAAATCGCGACTGCAAGTGTGTGTGTGTGTGCGCGCGCGCTTGTGCGTGCGTGAAGTGAGTGATAGATAGAGTAAGTAGGCTGCACGTCCACACAGTTTTGTGTACGCATGTGCTCATATTCAAAAATCACTTTGAAGACAAAAGCACATTTGCCTTCGCAGTTATCTAAGCACGAGACAAATTATACAACTGAAAGAAAACAGACACCCTTTGACGTATCTTTCAAAGAATCTGGGTTGAGGTCTGGACATCTGTATCGTTGAAAAATAAAACTTTCACTACGCCTAGTAGTAAAAATAGACCGCCCCACTCCTCCCCCCAACCCCCCCCCCAAAAAAAAATCCAAACAAAACAGACCCATACCGGATCAGAATATCACAATGCTTTCTCCGAAAATCTGGGGACGATCATTTTTAAAAGGCAAACAGCAAAGGAAAAATCCTTCCCATATGTATTTACACACTGTAAAATATTCTTTCAAGTCTGTATCTATGAACCTTCCATTCTGACCGCCGAGTTTCAAAAACAAACGAGCAAACAACAAACCCCTTTTTAAAAAAAACAAACTCGTGACTCTGAAACAAATTTGAAAACAAGCGCAAACAAGTCCACAGACGGATCAAGTCTCACAGCGGAAGTTTTTATCCTGTGCTTGAAAGCATCCGGCATCCTGACAGATGAGCTCGATAAGTGCGCACTGACCTTCTGCACGTGCTTCACTCAGGGCTAAGAGCTTTAGCAAGGGAAGGCACTTCTGGGCTGGCTTGCATCACATTTCGCAACTCCTGTCCATACGTTAGGATGCACGTAAAATACCCAGGAGAAAAAGGCCTTACGATCGGTTTTATGACCAGAAGAGCAGCTACGAACAGCCATGCAACCCAACCCTAGCCGCTTGCGCTGCGAATGCGAAGCACGCAATGCCGTAAGCGCCGCAGACGCGCAGTCTATTGACTGTTGTCCTCGATCTCCGAGGTGGCGTTATCCAATGAGAGAATCTCTCAGCGGCTCTGCGACTGGAACGTTCCGCAGTTTTTCCTTTTCAAAACAACAAGAGAAAATGTCGTCGAAACTTCATTCTTCTGCATTTGTTGCACGATGGCGTTATTAACGTGCAACAGGGCTCTCCCTGTCCCCCCACCCTCTTCTCTCTCTCTCATAAGCAGGCCCACGACTCAACACACCAAAGCGTGCACCATAGCAAATCACATTAACAAGGCAAACTGACGACGGGGCACGGAACTAACGGTCGAATCCCGTCGTATTAATAACATTTACAGAGACTCAGTGGTCATAACGCTATGAAACGTTCGCCATAACGCTGTGATACGTTCACCATAACGCTGTGATACGTTCGCCATAACGCTGTGATACGTTCACCATAACGCTGTGATACGTTCACCATAACGCTGTGATACGTTCACCATAACGCTGTGATACGTTCGCCATAACGCTGTGATACGTTCACCATAACGCTGTGATACGTTCCCATAACCCTGTGATACGTTCGCCATAACGCTGTGATACGTTCGCCATAACGCTGTGAAACGTTCACCATAACGCTGTGATACGTTCACCATAACGCTGTGATACGTTCGCCATAACGCTGTGATACGTTCGCCATGCATCTGTACGCATTCGCTACACTGTAGGTCTTGCTTGTGGAATGTCATTTACGTCTGCACGCGTCAAGCCTGTAACTTACTAGCTGCGACGAGCGGGATTTATAGGTAGTTCGCTGTACTCCACACCAAAACGTGCGTTTGAAAAAAGTAAACACGTATGCATCATGCGCTTATGCTGAAAAATAGACATTTATGCACTATCCATATTTGTTTCTTTTGTGGGCAGGTGTCTGTGTTAGAGCAGTGTGAGCATCTCCTGTGGTCCCACAGTGATCATCGGAAGGCGCGTGGAGCAGACCCTGGAGCTACCCGCAGCAGCGTCATGTGGAAACAGGCGCCCTTTGACTAATCCACGACGTCATCAGCTGCTGGTTGTTACCTTAAAGCACCAGGCGGGTAACGAGTCCTTGGTTCCCACGAAGGTGGCTGCACGGGTGAACTTTTATCGATCCAAACAGTTAAAAATTCAGATATGCTAGTCAACCGAGCTAACCTCGAGACCTGTGGCCATTTTAATGAAGAGCAAGAAATAAAGCCTGTATGGGAACTTGGTCAGTCCTTCCGTTTCCAAAGATAAAAAGAAAACCGTCCATGCATTTTTTCCCTACAGGTGTAACATTCCGCAAGACATACAGAATGAAAAATGCTGATGGAATGCAAATGAAGTCTCATGGTATAAAAAATGGAGACGTAGGCTCCAAAGTTACCGTTCTCTAGCTGTCCATTGTTGGGGACCTTGTTGTACAAGATGGTTGTCTCTGAGTGCAGATCGCTGGATGTACTTTTGCGGCAGCAGGTGGTGCAGCGCGGGACGAAGTACACCTCCAGGCGCTCGTTGAAGTACATGAAGACGACATAAAGCAGGTACATCACCAGAAACACCACAGACTCGTACCTGTAATCAGCGTCGCCGCGGGGGTGCGGGGAATAAATCTCACACGATAGAAACATCACAAGATGAGTAAATAAAAGAGAAAACTAATAAGAAGCAGAGGACCAGCGCTGAAAGAGAACAAGAGAAGGCATTAACCTAAGCAAAGAAGAAGTCATATGTTGCATCTGGAATTCAGCTAAAACTTTACAAATACAGCAAGAGACTTCTGCCTTATACAGACATAATAACAGATGATGAGCCAGTAGCAAGTTTAGAACAACTGTGTGGTTTTAGAAGCGCACGCATGTACAACGCACGCACTCGCACGTACTTATACAAACACAGCGTATGCACATATCCACGCGCGCCCACGCACGCATATAGAGACGAGAAATTGTTTTTAATCAAAAACTGTAAAATCGATAACTGTTGCAATTGGAGTACCGTAAGCGGACTTGGTTTTCATTGTGAACAAAAATTTCAAGTGATGGCAAACCGTTGAACTATAAGTGTACAACTGACAACCACTAGCTCCCCTTCTCACCATTCTACAGACTCATCGGCGATGACAGCGATGAGAGCAACCACACTCAAGAGATAGGCAACGCAATCTCGCATCATTGGCCACCAGTGAAGTTTGATCTCCTGAAGAGTGGAAACAACGTTATTAACTAGTGCTTCACCAACAGCGGACTTGTAGGCTACTTGATAATAAGCCTAGTACATTTTAAGTTCTGCTCGACACTATGACAGGATGATAATTAAGGAAAGTTCTTTCCTCGTTATAAAATGTTCTGCAAAAAATAAACTATTTCTGGCCCATTAGATTTTAACACACCAAATCAATCGACTTTTAAAAAAAAGTTATGAGTAATGTACTGGAAGATAATTTTCAGAGCCTATCCAGCCATGCGTGGGTGCATCCGTTCTTGCGTGCGTGCGTGTGAATGTGCGTGTGCCTGTAACTGATTTCCATTGTAATACCAAAAAATAAAAAAAAGACAAGAAAAATTGCTTCCGGTCAGGAAACAAACTTCAAGCACTGGAATTCTCGCCTAAACGCCTAATTGCGATAACTCGACCAACTCTCGTATTTGTGACGTGTTTGATAACGTTAACAGACACGTGCACCAAAGGGACGTCGGGGGTTTTATTGGTTATAAGCTTTCAGTTGCTGAACGTTATGTCAGAAAAGAAGGCTGTCTCATAAGGTAAATAGGAGGGGAGAGGAAGATAAAGGCGCATGGGGAAAGTGGGAAACAGGTGGAGGAAACCGGAGTTCGCGGAGAAAGCCGGAGGACCAGCCTTGTAAATAGATGTTGCATACAAAGAAATTATGTATGAATGATGGGGGGGGGGGGG
>SMGT01007683.1:791910-809644 GCA_004794575.1 Lanistes nyassanus
GGTGTGAGGGCTTTGACGCATTTCTCTCCATGTCAGGTTTGAAGACCCCCGGGTAGGTTTTTTTTAAATCTATTTTTTTTCCTGAGACAAGGAACCCTAGAGGAAAGAAATTTCAACTGATGTAAAAGGGGTCACAGAAATCTGCTTCCTGACTGTAGAAAGAAAGAAAGGAAAGAAAAAAGAAAGAATAAGAGGGCAGGAGTAACAAATTAAAATGAAAGACAGTGTAACAATATGTTTAAGGAATTTCCGAAGTAATGAAACTGGAGGCGGAGAGATCACACAATAAGTTGTGACTCGGTCAAAGCCTCTCAGGCTGAAGAATCTGTCAATCAGGCGCACATGACCTTTGCCCTCCTTCCCTATCCCTCCTCGCTTGGTCCCATCGAGTGACCATTACTCTTCCACGTCAGGCCTCGGCAGCCCAGCCTTGCGAAAAACTCTTCAAGTTCAAGCCACCTCAATTTGCTCCGACCAAAGTGAACGGAAAAAAAAGAGATGCTAGATCTTTAAAGCCAACTCCTGCCCTCAGAGCTCCTGAATAAAGAATTTAATCCTCAGCCTGTTGCAAGGTATACGACAGATTACCATCTGAGGTGAGAAGACACGCGCAGTCATTGAAATTTAAGTGCACCAAGAGTACGCATTATGGAAAACAGAACCCTGTCTAGCGTAACTGTAAATCTTCCGAAATGACTTACGGACGTGGCGCAGAGACCGCACATGCTGATGACAAACATGACGTTGTAAATTGCGGAGCCCACAACTGTTCCCAGGCCGACGTCATCCTTTATCATGACGAATAAACAAACATGTGTATTACGTCATTTCCTCCGTCAGTCACACAAGTAACCATTCGACCGATTAAACCAATATAACCACGCATTGAATTATCCAGTTGAATCAAACATATTTTTGTCGCCGTACTCATGAGTAACAAACATGCAGTTAAATACTTCTGACCGATAACTTGCGAACTGCTGTATATTTAACTACCTCTGTATTCTGGTGCATCGCTTTACTACGAGTCTGTTGAATCCACAGACCATAAATTTTAATGGCAAATTAAACCTTAATATTTACTGGCAACCGTTTTTCCTATGGCCGTTCTTAGCAGGTAGTATCAACAGGACAAACATACGTAAAGTCAATAAAATCCAGCCAATTTAATTATTTTCATTGGCCTCCCACCTGCTGGCCCTGCATTATTTATGTCTGAAATTCAGCTGTCATATTGATCAGACGCTAATACAGCGTTTCCAGTTTCCTAATACTTTGTTTCCAGTCTTGCAAAGCACGACGGCCAGAGACTGGGGTCAGCTGTTCGTTGCACTGCTCGGAAATGGGCAAGAGTTATTAAAAAGAAAGAAAAGAGAGAGAGAAAGAGAGGGTTCAGAGACAGCAAAGGAAAGAAGGGAGAAGCTGACGGTGGGTGGGGCAGACGGGTCAGAGTGAAGCGACAAGACACATCACCCACTTTGGCCACGAAGACTCCGATGACAGACGTCGCCAGTTCTGGGGCTGAGCTGCCAGCTGCCATGAAAGTCGCACCAGCCACGTCCGTCTCCATGTGTAGTACTGTGAACATAACAAGCATATAACAAGCATTCTGCCTACACTGCGGCAATGCAGACATCACATATCGTATGTACATGTTACATATACTGTGGACTTTTAATTGAGTGTTTGGTGTTTTAAGCCGATTCAGCACCTAAGACTATATCCTGCAACCAGTCGGCCCTTCTGACATGCGCCACATAAAGAGGAAATGGCCGGGTGTGTTGGAGCAGAGATTTGAACTCACTGGCTTGGTGGCAAGCGCTTACCATTGCCTCCTCTCCTCCCCCGACCACCTACCACATACTACATACCACCTACGAAATGCTACATACCATATCGACATCACAAAAATAACTACATGCTAAAGTGTCGATATCTCATGAGATATACACATTTTACATAATATCTACATATTATATTGTAGATATCACATAATATAATAATAAATGATAATCAGAACATTTCTATAGCACGTAGCCCCGCTTCATAGATAGGCTCACCGCGCTTTACAATTAAAAAAATGTGTCCTTTATACTGAACATTATACCGAACATTAATTGACATGCCTGTATTATAGCTGCGTTGTAGAAATCCAGTGCGATAGGTAAGTCGAATGAGGAAATCAATTGAGATAACTAGAGAGAGCTTACACTCTACAAATCAAATGACTTATAATATTTACACCTATTGTAAAGATGTAAGAGATACTGGAGGGTAAACATGTTGTACACATAAGAATATCCACACATCTGTTGTGGGAATCAAATAGAAACATATACATATGTACATATATCTACTACCCCATTGCAAACACCAGGTTCACTCATCTTTTCAAAACATATGTTGACGTGAATGTTAACAAGGGTGTTGTCGATATGTTAACAAGGGTGTTGTCGATATGTTAACAAGGATGCTGTCGATATGTTAACAAGGATGCTGTCGATATGTTAACAAGGATGCTGTCGATACGTTAACAAGGATGCTGTCGATATCTTAACAAAGATGCTGTCGAAATATTAACAAGGATGTTCTTGATATATTAACAAGGATGCTGTCGATATGTTGACGAAGGTGCTGTCAATATATTAACAAGGATGTTGTCGATATGTTAACAAGGGTGCTGTCGATATATTAATAAGGATGCTGTCGATATGTTGACGAGGGTGCTGTCGATATATTAACAACGATGCTGTCGATATGTTGACGAGGGTGCTGTCGATATATTAACAAGGATGCTGTCGATATGTTAACAAAGGTGCTGTCGATATATTAACAAGGATATTGTCGATATATTAACAAGGATGGTGTCGATATGTTGACGAGGGTGCTGTCGATATATTAACAAGGATGCTGTCGATATGTTAACGAGAATGCTGTCGATATGTTGACGAGGGTGCTGTCGATATGTTAACAAGGATGCTGTCGATATGTTAACGAGAATGCTGTCGATATGTTGACGAGGATGCTGTCGATATGTTGACGAGGGTACTGTCGATGATTGTAGTAACAACCGTACTTACGTTCACAGAGGACCTCCAGGGAGGGGACGAAATAGCGGTCACAGACAATGGCCAGGGCCAGGAACATGTACAGGGCGATGACACAGTGCACAACGATGACGCCATTCTTGCGCTGCTGTGGCGTCAGGAAGTCCCAGGGGAACTGCTCCACTGCACGCGGCGTACAGTTGACCAGCGCCAGCAGGTGTCGTGACGCAGCTGTACCCAGGAATAGAAAGCTACACGTACAGCAGGCCAGTATGCAGGTACATGCACATGTAGCAGGGTCGGAATGCGTGTAAAGAAGACTAAAAGTACAGGGCTAGCTTGCATTAGGGTTTGTAGATGCTCTTCCGGACATAAGACTGGTCCAGCGGCCCCTTCGTCCTGTGTATTTTATGCAAACTTTTACGTTTAACAGAAGATACGGACTCTCATGCAAGCCATCCTAGGCTCAACATGCATTCAAAACCAATAAGACTACCCACGATTAGCAGCTATCCGGGAACAACTAGCTGTTTGACACGTAATCGTGATTAGTGCCCATCTGGATTTCAGACGCACGAATCATTACTCGGTCCCCAGTAGGCCGCCTCGGTGGTGTAGTGGTTAAGGCATCCGCTTCCGAGGTGGAGGGTCGGTGGTTCGCGCCCCCGCCAAGTTAAACCAAAGACTTAAAAATTCGCAATCCAGTACGTGACCTGCCAGACACCTGGCACTTTAGACAACAGCACTAGGACTGGTTGGCCCGGTGTCAGTATAATGTGACTGGGTGGGACTGAAACCTGTGTTGCGACAACAGTCCCTGTGTGGCAGCGCGTTAACTTCTCTAAGCAAAACCGTCCTGACATGCACCTAGTTTGCAGCAGACGTTAACCAACAGCCAGCCAAAAGCAAGCAAGCAAGCAAGCAAGCAACCAGCCCGAGATTAGTTGCGGGCAAACAATGTATTATAGAAGCAGAGGAAATGCGGTGGAGTTTTCACTTTCTGTCCCCCTGACTGCCACAGTACCTCGTGGGTTTGTTTTGATACACGCGTGAGTAAACTAACCTCAGCAAGTCTCAAATAATGATATTGCTCGAGGAGATCACTCTCAAGCACACTCTGCTTGTTAGCAGTCACAGCAGGCTCTGGGGCAGAGAGAGAGAGAGAGAAAGAAAAGAAATCAGAATCCAAAAATAGGAAGGCGTTGAACTTCTGTGGGGTGGAATGGAAGCGGAAAAGTATGCCAACACAAGCAAGCAAAGATATATCGCCTTTAATCTTAGTACATAAAAGCAGATTCTACCCTAACGGACTTGTCTAGCTGACCACGCTTTTCGATAATAATCCTAACCCCTTGGGGCGAGGAGCGGGGAGGCAGAAACCAACATTGGGCCGTGTGTATATATGCGAATCAATGGAATTCGGTTTCTGCACAGCTTTAATGCACAAACTAGTAAATTTTAAAAGAGGTTCTGAAACAATCCATGACCTTTATTTTGGAAACACAGTTCTGGTAGAGTCTAAAAGTCACAAACATCTAGGTATATGGATCCAGAACGACTGCAAATGGGACGAACATGTTAGCTACATCGCAAGAAAGGTTAGCATGCTTATCGGATGCTTAAAACACTATAAGTACCACTAAGGGAGGAAAGCACTTGAGACCATATAAGTCCTTTATTTTACCCGTTCTTGACTACGCAGACGTTATTTGGGATTGCTGCACAGATGGGCAAGCAGCTGAATTAGAGGAATTTCACCTCGAAGCTATTAGAATCATTATAGGCGGTGTACGAAGGACCAGTCATTACAAACTTTACAATGAATCAGGCTTCTGCAATTAAAAAGGACAGACGCAAGAAACACAGACTTCTTCTTTATTACAAGATGATTCATGGCCTTTGTCCGAAATACCTGCAAGAAATCGTCCCACCACTGGTCTCTTCTTACAATCCCTGCAGCAGGCGCAGACCATACGAAAGATGCATTCCCCTTGCCTAAACTGAGATTTTAAACAACAGCTGACTGGAATTCCCTTCCTCAGCAACCCCAAACAACTCAATATCAGAGTTTAAGCGTTTCATAAACCTATCCCAGTATTTAGTTCCGGCTTACTATTATGTTGGAGATCGACGTGCCCAGGTTACTACTCACTGTAGACTGAGGCTTGGAATGAGTAACTTAAATTGGGATCTGTTCAACAGACACCTGATGATAATCCGTTTTACGCATGAGGCTGTGAACAAGAAACAGCTCAACACTCCTTACGAGACTGCCCTCACTACAACGACATTCGAAAAGATACTCTTTTTGCTATTTGCCTACCCGCACCCGTTCTTACGCATGTCGATCTACTACTGCAAGGAAACTCAAGTTTGCCTAATTCTGTGAATACTGATGTGTTTTTAAGCGTCCACAAATTTATAAAGAAATCTAAACGTTTCTAAAAACATACCTTTACAGCTTTTTCTCGGCTTATATGGATTCGGTGAAAAAACTCTCACGCAATAGCCTAGACAACAAACTGCATCCACAAGTTCGTCGGTACTTATATTCCGCACACCCGTAAGTCTCATTACCCCGTTTTCAGAGCCTTTTCTAATGTTATCAATCACTGTCCAAAATGAATGGCACATATGACACTCTACCTCCAACCACCCCACTTTCTAACCCATTTCCTTCCGTTTACTTCTGTCTAACACTGGTTAAGCTAAAATAAACGCAGGGCGTTCATTGTACATGTGTCTCCCTTTATCCTTCATCTGTCGTCATGAACTCTATAGTGTACCACTCTTGTGTGACGGCTGCATGCGATATGCTTTAGATTTTATGTGGTGACCAGCTCATAAACTTTTAGCTTTTATGGCAACCGATATTTGTACAAATGTAGTCGACACGTGAAATTAGAAAAAAACGAGTCTCTGAAAGTACTATTTTCCGCCATGTTTGTATTAGAACGCAAGCGATCTCAAAACTTTTCACAGCATTTACTCTTCCAAGGCACAGGAATGTTATCACACACACACACACAACTGTAAAACTATGCTTAAAGTCGATAAATTCAGTTTCTCTGTAAAATATATCGGGGATCTGAGAGAGAAGGACTGATGACATTCCATTGTCAAGCAGAGCTACTTTGCCGAAGAGCAGCTGACGGCAAACACGAAGGCTTATATAATGCCGCACCAATTGTAAATAATAAAAGTCTTCTGTCGCGTAACACGTGTTACGTCCCTTATTTTCTATCAGGCTGACGATCGATCTTCCATTAGCTGCTCCAAGGCACTACACGTTACACATCTTATTAGACATTACACACCTACTGAATAAGGAAATTCTAATAAGAAAATTTTAAAATCCTGTTAAATCAACTGTTGGCAGCATTTCTTACATACATACGTCATCTACCCACCCATCCACCGACGATTTGTCAGCCCAAGAACGTATTTTTTCCCTAAATGTACCTGTATCTAAGGACTTTAGGATATTGCAAAATAGTGGCACGAATCTGGCCAAATACTTGTTCAGAGAGTCTACCACGGGAGCTCCAGTTTATCCACTGCATGCGCAACAATGTGACTATGCTGGCTGCCAGCATCTTGCTTTTAAGAAGCAGTCAGTGGTAACTTTTCTATTGTGAAAAAGCGAAGTGAACCAGCATCGCAGCCGTCGGCAATAGTCCTCAGTTTGCATCAGTCAGCGCACTGATGCGTCGATAAATCCTCATACTCAGCAGTTTGTGCGCCGGACAGCACGCAAGAGATCAACTGCTCTTGGGGTGGGGCGTTAACTCGGATAGACGGCTGAAGGTCTTTGAGTGCTTGGTTCCCCGGAGAACTGTCGGCGTGACAATCAAGTAAACTGGCTGTCAACGGTGTGAGGGAGAGGGTGGGGGGAGGTAGCCAAAAAACCACGTAAGAAGTCACAGACTGAATGACAGCTTTCTTTTTAATCCGACCAAAGTTCAGTATGATAAGATTTGCCAGGGAAAGGGAGAGAGGAAGGCAGACGAGAGAGGGAAACGGAGGGAAAATCTGTTGTATTTGCGACAGGCGATTCAGACGAGTTCTTTTCAAAAGTCCTTGCAGCCAAGAGGGGCGGGGTTGGTAGAAGGATGAAGGTCCTCACTACAGTTTTTTTTTCCATCCAAATCAGTGAGACAGGTCCACTAGACACCCAGTGGCGTTCTTGCATCGACGCCTTAAGTTACGCCCCTGCTACATCGCACTGAGGTTTGCACAAAAATGATTTAAGATCAGCATATTCGTTAAGCATAACGGATTTACGGGCTGGAGTCCCCTCAAAAAACCCTAAGACTACAGGCCTGCTGGACGATGGAAGGTCATTAACATGTCAGAATCGCCTGTTAAGTGGCTTAATGGTTTGGTCCGTCTGTACCAGGGTTAACAAACCAATGGGAATACAGACTGTAGTTTTGCACGTTGTGGGAACATCTGCGAACGCAAACCACGCATTGACCGTGTAGGTCACAGAAAAATTAATGGACGGGCAGCTGTTGAGCAAACACGGATAGGCATCTTCCAAACAATACACTTCAAATCTTGGGTCCGTATGCAGTTACGGGCAGATGACAGGCGATAAAGTATATAGCCGCTATAAGGCTGGACTTGGGTGTGCTGATTCTATTCCCGTCTGTCTGTCTCACTTCCCTTCTCTCTCGCTCTCTCGGGCTCCCTCCTTGCCTCCCACCAGTCACGTGTGTAAACAAAACCTGTCCGAAATCCCACTCCTCAGTGCCTTTAGGTGTTTAATGGTTGGATGACATACGGTTTTCAGACGCAGAGAAGAGGTGTGCACACACGCTAATGCACAGAGAAGACACCCAAACACCTACGTGTACAGAGGCGCACACATACATATATACACACAAACAGGCTCACACACCCACATAGCACCTCCTACACACACATACAGAGAGAGAGAGCCAGCTAGCCAAAACAACAAGAACCTTCAACACAAGAACCGCACGCCATATGCTCCCCCATCCTGATGTAATTAGCAGCGAGAAATGATTGATACCTGGACAAATCTACCTAGCAATTGTCCCTGCCGTTTGCCTTTTTGTTCTATTTTAGGTTGATTTGTACGATTACCCAGAATCCCTCAGAGTACCAGGGCAATATGACCTAATCGTAAGGCAGCTGGTAAACTGTGTGCCGAAAGCAAACATACACCAGATAACGGCGGTCTTCCTAGCAATTAAATCAGAGGCCAAAATACAAAGAAAGAAAGAAAGGAAAGAAGAAAGAAAAAAAAGAAAAAGAAATCTGCCAGTATCATGCCGCTTTCTAACGGGGCAGACGTACGCTTGTTTGACGCACGGTGGACACCGAATGTTTTAAGTCGACAAACTGTGCCAGTGACGAAAACTCACCCTAGGGACGCGAAAGACCCCACAACTCCGAAGAACGTCAGTTGAAGTTGCAGGACAGATATCGTTGGCTTCTGACTGGAGCACATGCTTCACTTTTTGTCATGTGCATGGCTTCTCCCTTCACCCTACCTTCAACACTCACCCTCCTCTTTCTCGTCGTCTAGAAAAGCGATTTATTTTTAAATACTGTGCAGCACACGAATGTAATAATGTTGACCCACTCTGTATGTTTCCTGAAATCTGATGATTTAAAATGTTTACTCACTTTGATTGCAGCTTTCAAAACCAAATACGAAACGAATATTTCTCCGAAAGAAGTAAAATTGAACCGAAGTATGTATTCTGATGATGCGTGATTTCTGGTTCTCGTATCTGGTTTTTTCCCCTATGTTTTTCTTTCAGTCTGTCTATCTTTCTATCTTTCGCTTTCTCTTCCTTTTTTCTTTCTTTCTGAATGTGAACCGACCTAAACAGCTAGCCAATGCAGTTCCATCTATCTACGCTTTGTGCACAAAATGACGTGGAGCGGCTGCACTGTGTGTCTATACAGACAGAACAGTTTTTCTTCCACAGCTGGGCCGACTTTTCATCTTGGCTTGCCCAGATTTACTATGATGCATACAGTTGGTTTGCCCAGATTTACTATGATGCATACAGCTGGCTTGCCCAGATTTACTATGATGCATACAGTTGGCTTGCCCAGATTTACTTTGATGCATACAGTTGGCTTGGCCAGATTTACTTTGATGCATACAGTTGGCTTGGCCAGATTTACTTTGATGCATACAGTTGGCTTGGCCAGATTTACTATGATGCATACAGTTGGCTTGGCCAGATTTACTTTGATGCATACAGTTGGCTTGGCCAGATTTACTATGATGCATACAGTTGGCTTGGCCAGATTTACTTTGATGCATACAGCTGGCTTGGCCAGATTTACTTTGATGCATACAGTTGGCTTGGCCAGATTTACTATGATGCATACAGTTAGTTTGGCCAGATTTACTATGATGCATACAGTTAGTTTGGCCAACTTTGTTCTGATCACCCAGCATTAGTCTCAGTACTCCTCTCTCTCTCCTCCCCCCCACCTCTCTCTCTGCACAGATGGAAGGCTTTATGGTTCAGCCGGGAAGCTGCAGACCTGACCAAAGGAGCAAGATGAAGCATTGGCCCTTAATGCAGCCGTAAAACTGTCTGTCAGCGAGCTAGGGGACAAGCACATTGTTTCTAATGAGTATTGGCGACACACTTTAAGTATCTAGCCAACAACGTGATGAAAACTTGTGATGAATGCAAATGTATTATAAATAATGCATTATGTAAATGAATAATCCATTTATAACATAAGGCAACGTCACCAAGATAGGGAGACTGACGAATGTTCCACTACGATATTGACCGTATGAGCCAAATTGGCTACTTACAAATTACGTCACATCTGTGCAAAATTGGTTACGTACACATTACTTCACATCTTTACTCATTTTGGCTACGTACACATCACATCTGTGCAATTTTGGATACGTAAACATCGCGTCACATCTTTGGAAGTCTGGTTACATAAACATTACGTCAGGGACTCGTAATGCAGAAGCTCACTGCGTTGCAAAACTCTCTGTAGTCATCTGCAGCCGTCAGCTGTGGGTGACGAATGTAACCGCTAGCTGAACCACAACGCACAGACCAGAGATTTGCGTTAGTCTCAATGACGATTTGACTTAATGACCCCTAAGCTTATTAGTACGCAATTGATCTCAAAACTAATTTTATTTCTGTAGCCCTCCCCCCTGCACTTTACACATACACACGCAAGCACGTGCACGTGCTTTGTCAACCAACCACACCAGTGAAGTGAACCAAGCTCAGTCTTTAGTTTAATTGGCAATAGATTCCAGTTTAAATGCATCCGTCACAAAAGTTAACTAACCAGTAACTGATCTCAAAATTCACATTAAAATTCTGTTGCTGAAAGAAAGCCAACCCAATCTGGTGTTTATAGGTCATTCTGAAAATAGACCACAGTGCAAAGGACACATAGACAGGTCAGACCCGGACACTTGTGATTTTCAGGATCATGTGTTTGGAAAGGGGTTGGGGTGGGGTTCGTACCCTCCACCAACACTCAAGTAGTTTCTCTTGTTACGTTTTCAGGGCAGATCAAAATAAGAGAATCCTTTGAAGTTTTAAGAATTTTCAGTATACAAAAACTTTTCAGGTTCTATAAAATGTACAGTCACAGCTATATTGTTCCCACAAAAGGCCTACTTGCTTCAAAATGTGGCAGCAGATGGGAAGAGGGGTCATCAAGCTATGATCTGTTCAAAACCAAGTCACTACATTTCAGTAAAGGAGCTCAAGTATTTACGAATCAGCAGCCAGCCAGCTAACCAGCCACACAGCTCCAATGGTTTTACTCTTAGAAAACAGCTTTAAGAACAATTTTCAATGGTCCTAATATCTGGCATATTATGTTGACGCAATCAGCAACAAAAAGCAAGAACATAAATTCACGCGGAAGTTTACAGTTTCCTCTGACAAAGCCGCCTCACAAAAATAACTGCCAGCAGTCGTTAAACATAACGCTTGCCGGGCTGTCGCAGCAGAATCTTTATCACTACTGGGGCGGGAGGTCGTGGGGGGCGGGGGGGTCTAAAAAAAGCATAAAACAAACACGTAACTAGAGAGATGCCTAAACGCATGCGCAGTCCCCGACATTTCCCACTGACAGTCCTGCAGACGTGGTGAGCGAAAAACTAGAAGCAGAGACCCATAAACTTAAGCGCCCTGTGTCTGCACGGCGACTTCAAAGCCTGCACTTTAAGCGCGAGTGTCTCAGACTCCCCACACTATGTGGCACCAGCCCTCTATTCTCTTTGCTCTTTATAATTATGATGCAATCATTCGCACCGTACTGCGCGCGTTTCTTTGCGGTAACCAATCTTTTTTACTTTATACGGTACGGAACACACACACACACACAAACACACACAGTGGGAGAGGAGGGAGAGGAGAGGAGAGATTTTTATCTTTCGAGGATAATGAAATCAGTAAACAGCTAGTGCTTTTACGCTCAGCCCACCCTCCCCTCCCCCCCCCGCCCTTTTTTTCGAGAAGGAACAAAACGTAACGTAGGGAGAAGACGATTAAACACAACATAAGACTAAAGAAAAGACTTTATAAGAAACAATCGTCTAGTACAGGGTAAACACAGATGCAGCATGGATTTAACCATGGGGCCAGGGAACAACATTTAGAATGGGTAATACTAAAGGATACAATCAGAGAGCGATGTAAAGGATACGAAACAGGAACAATGGAAAGGGGCAAGGGAAGGAGAAACGCCAGACAAAATTAAAAAAAATAATATAAAAAAAAATTTTAAACCCAGAAGATAAGATGGATTCGTCATTGATTTAACCGCTCTCATAACCGTTCCTTCTTTAAAACAAAAAGTCTGTCTTGAGCGCGCAGACCTGCGACAATCATGTACACTGTTCAGAGTTACAATTATTCCCTTTGGATCTTTGTCGATTGTATTACATTACTCAAGTATTTTATTCCTCACCATCCAGCCGAAACCTTTCCCGGCGGCTTTGCTGTTTTTCAACCAAATGCCGGTGTATTTTTAAAGGCAACTAATGTAGTAAGCCAAGGACACGAAAGAAAGAAAGAAAGAAAGAAAGAAAGAAAGAAAGAAAGAAACATTGCCACCCAGAAGTATTTAAAAGTTCATTGTGAGCAAACAACTGCAAAATGCTGCGTGGACACATAACCATGGGGTAAGACATTGTGGCAAAGATTAAGCCACAAGTTTACTTCCGTTTCCAAGGATAACGCAACAACAGCATTTGGCCGTTCACTGCTGTCTGCCGTGAAAGGACCACAGGTGGCAAAACAATATCACGCAACAACACGTCGCTTCGACAGTTTCTCTTTTTTGTAAATAAAACGCACACAAGCTGGCCATGTGTTCTTGCTTCCTGACACCTGCTCCAGCCAACAGTGTCACGCGGCTTGTTTGGACTTTACAGACATCACATGAAGAACCAAACCTCATTCTTTAAAAAAAACATGCGCAGAAGCTGGGACTGTGGCCTTGGTTCCTCACATCTCTTCCAGACAATGACACGCGAGTTGTTTAGACGTCAGTGACGTCACGAAAACAAACAGTGCGGTCACGTAGAAAGGTGTCAGCGGGGAAATTCCAAGATTTCGGGCAGTACTGTTTCTTCGCTTTTTGTGTCCATCATTTTCGCTGCTTCTTGCAGGAGTACAAGTCGTTTGGTCACAGCATGTTAAAAGTGCGTTAAACCCGATTCGAGATAATGAGGACGTAAACATCACGTTGCCCGTCAGTTGCTTGCCCACATTCAAAGCTGTAGTTATGAGGACAACTGCGTCACGGCCAGTACAAGGCTACAAGAGGCTGATTACGGGACGCTGAGGTCAACAACAGCCTGAAAAAACAGCCTGAGATACAGCACAGAGCTCTTTAAGCCCCCCACACCCCTACACTTCATCCCACAGCCTAACCCCGCCTCACTCCTTTTTTTTTTGGTCCCACTTCAAGCGCCTGGCTCTAAGAAGCCAGAAGGGAGTCACCAACATCCTTGTGACAAAGTCTCAAGTCAATGTAACTCGTTAAGCAGTCGACTGGCAAGCCACAAGCATCGGAACACGTGACCCTCTTCTGCCCAGTCTTGACAAAGCTGTTTTGGGTTGCCAAGGTGTTAATCTCAATACTCAAACTTGTTTTATATCTGTGAATGTTGCTGTGTGTTGTTTACTTCGCTATGGCGTTGTTACTAATTTCCAAAAAGCATGCCACTGTGATGGACGGTGGCAAATCTAACACAAGGTGATGACTTTTCCGAAAGTAGAACCCTTCGGCGCAGCGGACAAAGAACATCACAGATAATGAGATATGCACGTACGCGTTTCACCATACATCAGTGGAACTAATCTGGGGCTAAGAATTCTGATAACGTACGTTGGTAGTGTCTGACCATTAGACTGAGGGATAAACGGACAGACATACAAAGCAGCTGCTTAACTGAACGAGAAAAATGACAGGCAATATCCCCAAGCCCCATCCCCACCCCCACCCCCCAAAATGCATAGAGGGTGAATGGGGAGAAAGCATATTAAGATCTTATCAGCTAATAAAGGGAGAGAGTTATGGGATGTTCCAGTCCCAAGAAATGTGTTCCTTTCTCTAGTCATACCTTTTTTTGGCACTGTATCTTACCAGGTTATCAGTTTCATAAGAATAAATCCGTTTACAACATGAATGACATAATGAAGATAAATTTAAATCTAGCCGAGAAAAATCCCATTAGAGTAGCTTCTTATCTTGAACCGTTGCCGTGAAACAGCATCAGAAATGTGATCGGGTTTGACTAGATGTCAAGCACACAAACAAAAAGAAACATGCTCGCTTATTCTCAAGTCTCAGACCCAGATACTGAAATTTCAGTGAAACAACGGATACCTTCCATGGACCTTTTTCACTGCTACCCAGTCTTTCTCCTATCATTTTTCTAGGTATGCACACTCACGCGCGCATAGCTTTTAAATAGAACACTAGACTTCCAAGCATTGCATAACGAACTTATGTTTGCGCTTTGCCTAAAACGCACATCTTTCCTCAGCAGACACACCTCGTCCACCACCTCTCTCGGTACTCCAAGGAAAATCTTCTCGGAAACCTGATGAGACGCGACCCGGAGTCCACCAGCAGATGCTTGCGGCCACGCTGGCGAAAGAAACCTTATTACAGCAAGGTTGTTAGAACCTGAATGGTGAGTCAGCCATGTTTAACGCACGACTGGAACAGACAGTACCTGGCACGACAGCATATTCTCACGGCAAAGCTTTTGCTGATCGAGTTCTCTAAAGGGACACTCAGTCTATACAGTGCCCTGACAGTTTGTAACCAAGTGCTCTGTACGTGCCATGGTATAGCAGTGCAAGAGCAGGGCAGTTTTCGAAAGTGCGACGTGAAGTAAAAAGAAAAATAAGGGGCGAGTGGTGGGGGGGGGCTGGGAGTATGAGGGGTATTAAGTCAACTGGGTGTGTGATTGGTGAGGAATCTGCGTACCGCCTCAGCACACCGCCCTGCATCTCCAACATACACCCGCACACACAGATATTCCTTCTCGCTTCTCTTTTCCACATGCATGCGCACAAGGTCGCCCAACCCTCAGCCTCCTCCACTCTTTCCCACGCATGCACCTGCGAAATTTTTCGCCAACGCATCCGTACAGTCACGTACACAAGCACCGCACGCATGCGTAGTCGCAACTACACTGATTCAAAACCACCCAAATCACGATCTGTGCACATTTGTCGTGTGATGCGTGCGCGTAGGTGTGTGGGTGTAGGCATGCACGTGCACGCGTCTCGTGGCGCGATGCGAAAGCGCGTGTGCGCGTACGGGTGCGTGTTCATGTTTGTGTGGGGTGGAGGCGGGAGGGTACGAGTATGTGTGCGTGCATATGCGCGCTCGCGTAAGTAATCGCCAGCCTACTTTCCACGTCGCAACCAGCTTTTCTGTCTGTATGGATGTCTGTCTGTGTGTCACTCACCGACACAGACTCACTCACGCACGCACGCTAGCAAGCACAAGTCTCTCACGTCCGTAGAGGATGAAAACGCGTACGTCTATATAAACAGCTCGCTCTCACATTACGCTACACAGAAAATGCCTTTCGACACATCTCTTTCAAATACTTTCAAAGAAGGAATCCACACGCCTGTGGCACTAGCTGTTGCCACACCACGCTTGAAAAAAAAAGCACGTGACGTTTTCAAATAATGCAGTTACACGTGGTATTTTCAGATCTCATTCACCAGCAAGCATTGAGTACAGCCGTTGCGCCCTGTGTCACTTGCCTTTTAAATATGAACACGAATTATGAAAGGCTTGACACGGAATTCAGGTGACTGTAAGGTCGACGAGGGCTTTTTTCTCCCTTCTCCCACCTACCTGGTTTTTTTGCGTGCCTCCGGGTGTGTGTGCATGTATGTGCGAACGTGAATATAGTGTAAGGTGTCACCTGACAACATTATGACCCACTACAGGAAATGAAATACTCCTTGGTTATGGCTCCTTATGAGGGGTAGGGGAAAATAGATCCGGAAGACAGAACAGAGAAAAGGGGAGATAAAGACAGAAAATTAAAAGGAAGTGTGCACCAATTTTTCTTCTGCTTAGGTGTGATATAAACAGCTCGTAGGTAAATCGGAAAAACGAGTTCCTTTATCAAAATATGTCAACATTAGTTTCGAAGCGATGAAGCGTGACATTTTATTGTTAAATGGACATAACGCAGACTGCTTGGGTGAACGTTACAGCGCACTCTGCAAATCGATCGGAAACAAACAGGGACAGACGCACGGAGTCCACTGAATGGTCACAGGCTGGTGAGCAGCGCTCACTATAATACGGGCTTTCGTGGTCACCTGAGGACAGAAAACGTTGCTGGCTAATCGAAGGTCAAAGTGACACGAAACTTGTAAGAAGAGTTACTCCGGCGCCCTGCACCTGTTATTGGACACACACACACACACACACACTCACACAGCCTCACTTTATTGCGTCTATAAATTCACAATACCACACACACACACATAGCCTCATTTTATTTAGTCTATAAATTCGCAATACCACACACACACACATAGCCTCATTTTATTTAGTCTATAAATTCGCAATACCACACACACACACACACACACAGCCTCACTTTATTGAGTCTATACATTCCCAATACTACACACACAGAAACACACAGCCTCATTTTATTCAGTCTATAAGTTCGCAATACTATAATTCCAGCAGAAAGACAAATCTTACCTTCCTATTAAACAGAGAACTTCGGCGAGGCCGGCTCAGAAGTCTAGCACATAAAAAGCTACCTCTCCATCCAAACTGACAAAATAAAAACCGTCAAGAACTCCCTTGCTACTGCCTTCTTATGTTCCTACGACACACTGCCACTTTAGCTCTAGCCCCCCATCCCCTTTTTTTGGAAGTCTTATCGGCTGAAAGCAGACGCAGACAGAGGACATGGCTATTACGAAATCCGGCTTCAGCGTTGTAACTCTACTACCTCAAAATGTCTCATGAAAAAGAGAATTTTTTCGACCAAGACATTCTGACTCCATTTTTCCCCTCGGTAATGCAGTGTTTACATGTCTCGACCAAGTCAAAGCAGTCATAAGAACAAATACAGTTGCATGCATTAATGGTCTAGTTTCGATGAACAAATTTCTTTCCAGCAAAATTCTCCTGTGTGAGATTTTTAGTGTAAAACAATACCCGCTGTCAGTACATAAACAACGTGTAATAGTACCTGCATACAACTTTCAAAATATACACAACGTTAAACACGCCGAACAGAACCTACACTGGCTGGGGCTGGGGACACTGTTACTGTCGGGTTCTGTAAGACAAAACTGGGGACAGTGTTACTACTGTGTTCTGTAAGACAAAGTTGGGGACAGTGTTACTGCTGTGTTCTGTAAGACAAAGTTGGAGACAGTGTTACTGTTGTGTTCTGTAAGACAAAGTTGGGGACAGTGTTACTGCTGTGTTCTGTAAGAAAAAGTTGGGGACACTTATACTGTCGTGTTCTGTAAGACAAAGTTGGGGACACTTATACTGTCGGGTTCTGTAAGACAAAGTTGGGGACACTTATACTGTCGTGTTCTGTAAGACAAAATTGGGGACACTTATACTGTCGTGTTCTGTAAGACAAAGTTGGGGACATTGTTACTGTTGTGTTCTGTAAGACAAAGTTGGGGACAGTGTTACTGCTGTGTTCTGTAAGACAAAGTTGGGGACACTTATACTGTCGTGTTCTGTAAGACAAAGTTGGGGATACTTATACTGTCGTGTTCTGTAAGACAAAGTTGGGGACACTTATACTGTCGTGTTCTGTAAGACAAAACTGGGGACAGTGTTACTGCTGTGTTCTGTAAGACAAAGTTGGGGACATTGTTACTGTTGTGTTCTGTAAGACAAAGTTGGGGACAGTGTTACTGCTGTGTTCTGTAAGACAAAGTTGGGGACACTTATACTGTCGTGTTCTGTAAGACAAAGTTGGGAACACTGTTCCTGTCCTGCTCTGCCCAACAAAGTTGGCACAACACTTACTTCAGCCTTACCCGCCGTGGTAGTTCCTAAGTATTGAACCCCGATAACCAAACGACCCACCTGGGTCCTTTTACAACGAACCAACAGCTGTACGCGTAGACTATTAACACTCTCCGGCCGTCAGCCAGGTC
>SMGT01007683.1:810002-835230 GCA_004794575.1 Lanistes nyassanus
GGGTATTTGTTGCTTAACGTCCAGCCACAAACTATGTGCATAAGAGGACGGTGTTGCTTAGACAAAGTTTACGTGCTGCTACAAGTCGCAGTCCTACCCAGTCACATTATACTGACACCGGGCCAACCAGTCCTAGTACTGTTCCCTGTAGTGCCAGGCGTCTTGCAGGGCAGCTACTAGATTGTCAATTTTTAAATGACTCGGGCGGGATGCGAACCACCGCCCTCCCGCCTCGCAAGCGGACGCCTTAACCACTAGACCACCGCGGCGGTGTGTGTGTGTGTGTGTGTGGGGGGGGGGTTCTAACAATTTCGCTTTTTCTAAGATCTTTATTACAGCTGCTCGGTAATATGCATATTACAAGTACCACTGATATATCTCCCCCACCCCGACCCCCACACAATCCTCATCACTTCACGCGTGTAATGTAATCATTATTTGACACCCCACTGATATAGTTACTGAAAAGAAAATGGTTGAGGATGGTTTGGAGAAAAGAGAGGGGAAGACGCAATTCGATCATGTTACATTCCATATTTCATTTTAAAAGCACAAGCGGCCTGAGTTAGCAGCGCCATTTCCCCGCACTTTTGCTGCATGTAAAACTGGCTCTAGTTTCCTCGGAGCTCATAGTAGCCTCGTATCTGGTGTTAGCGGAATTCTCGCGGACGCTCTGCGGGGTCAAGGCCGCAGCGACGTCGCCGAAATTCTAACTGCACGCGATGATCGCAGCCAGTTGTGCGCTGACGCTGGTTCGCTGCCACCGATTTGACCGCTCGTCTGTCACGTGAAATTACGCCATTCGGTGACTAAACTCTGGCTACGACGTGGACCAGTCCCACGTGTAATCATCCAGCAATGTGCATACGCCGCGGATAATGTTGTGTTGGGCTATGTCCTGGGGGGAAATAGATTCTTGGGTCGGTTGTGTGATAGCTCGTTGTCTCCTTTACCATACATAAACGTTCCTCTGCTGCGCGGCATGGGGCTATACGTCAGTTATCCGAATCTGCATTCATTTTTTAAATCGTCCATTCCTGGACGACAACCGCTTTTTCTGTTTACAGTTGCGTGTGCTTCTACCAAATGCTGTTTCCGAACCTGACTTCAGTCGGCGACCTTCGTGTAATACTTCTCTGAGACAACCTCGTCATCAGATTGATAGGAAAATTTCAATCGTAAGCATGTTTGGTCTTCACGTGAAACAAACCTGCTTCCGCCGACACGCGCATCCTCAAACGGTTGACAAGTTATCTAAATAATTTATAGAGGACGGTTCCAGCCAAAAAAAAAAAAGGTGTGTGTGTGTGTGTGTGAACCAAAACATTCTATGGCATGCAATGCTTATCACCAGCACACTGGATCTTTGCAGCGAACACGCATGGACGCACTTAACACACACACATCCTTGCAAATAATACATCCCACACTCTAAAAGATTTGGGTCGTACGTGTCTGAATGGCTTCCCCCATTACACGGCGCATATAGACGCCTTTGGGGCCAGTACACGCGTACTTTCAGGTCACGCTCGAGCAAACTTTTGGGACACACACACACATGTACTTTTTTTCTAAATAAATAATCTGTGGAAGGTCGCTGTTTACAGAACAAGTCATATTCGAGCCAGCCTTCAAGAGTTATTCGTCACCAGAAGACGGTGGCAGGAGTGAAAGACGGTGTAGCTAAAATGGCAAAGAGGAATTAGTGCGGCGCACTGAGCGTCGTGAGCTGTCAATCTTTCTAATCAAATACTCTGCCAATGGGATGTCAGGAGACCGCAAAGGCAATCCATCGATCGCATTCTTTAGTCTGCAGGTCTCGTGATAGACGTGAGACCCCACGGAAATGCTACAAGAAGAATAGTCCGGGATGGGGGAGGGGGCAGAAGATGGAGAGAGGAGACAATGGGTGGGAAAGGACAGAAAAAAGAGTGGGAGAAGAAGAAAGGGGAGGGTAAGAGAAAGTGGAAGATGAACATTTTAACAAGAATTGGTAGGGGAGGGAAGAGAGAGGGAGAGGAGGGATAAAAGTATACAGGAGGTCAGGTGGAGGGAAAAAAGACAGGCAGCGGGAGGAGAACGAATGGAAAGAGTTGGGATACCAAGGAATGAGGAAATAAAAACAGTGAACGATCTCGATAGACTGAGAGATCGAAAAGGAAGGAAGAGTTGGAGGTGGGTGGGGGGGGGGGAAGAGAGAAGCGATCGAGTGAAGGGTAGACAGGAGGGTAGTGAGACTATGGGGAAAGGTGGATGAGAAAAAACGAGAATGATTGGAAGAACCCAGAGGGAATACACACAAAAAATGGGGGATGGGTGGTGCGCAAACCAACAGTCGGCAGCCCTTTGTACAGATCGATTGGCGTAAAGAAGATTTTGGACACAGACCATGTTGTCAGCGCGCGGTCTGTGTGCACACCGTCCTTCAGCTGTCCACTAATGCCCACGAACTCCGCGGCTGAACGTGACCAAACAGTTGATCACCTTTGTGTGAGACGACATTGCTGTCATCAAAAGGATATGTATGTGTGTGCGTGTATATATAATATTTATGTATTGCTGCAAACACTGAGCAAATTTATTGAAGTGGATGACGAATATATTCCCAAACATTTGATACTTAACATATTTCAACAGATCAATGAAGAAGCTCAAAATGCTTTCGAAAGTTGCAAGAGAGAAAGAGAGAGAGGGGAAAGGGAGAGACCGTGCAAGACAGACGGGCAGACAGAGAGAGAGAGAGAGACGGAAGAAAGGATAGACTAAGGCTGCTAACAGCTTTTCATTTCCGAATCCTTCACTTCAAAAGTGTTACCACCGCCCTGTCCCCACACCACCACCATAAACACACTTTCCGCTGATCTCACCTGTACATCAATAATTTATCTTCTTTGTATTCTTGCAACGCCACGTGGGTGCCTATTTTAGACGTTCGTATCTGGTTGATGTCAGTGTGTGTGTGTTCTGCTGGGGATGGAGCTGGCATACACAGATGGGAGTGGGCAAGAAAATTATATTCGTCTTTAATGCGATTCAGATGAACTTCCGCACTTGATCACCACGGGGGAGAGGTCAGCGATGCTGGGAACCATAAGGTGTCACGGTAAACAATAGGAAATGTCCACGGCTTGATCATAACGAGTCGTTTGTTTTGGCAGTATGCACTTGTCAAAAGACGGTCACCTTACTGTCAAATCGCGCTCTCCAACTGCGCGCTGCATGCTCCAGATCTGTGCTGGTCGAACTACTGCCCTCGCGCTCAGCACACCCTTTGACCGCTCCCTCGTACCTTCCCTCCCCATCCTCCTCGAAGGCTCCCCTGGCGCAGATGACACGGGTCAATCCCTAGACTTGCATCGATCCTGAGATCCTTCATCCGTTACACATCTGTCCTTGGAGATCAATGGTTTATCCCACACCGTAATAAAATATTACTTTTCCATAATATTGTTTTTGGTCTTAGAATTCGTTTTTAAGAGCTAGGTAGCACACATTTAAGCATGTGCTCACGCATGCATACACGCATGCACACGTGCACGCATGCAAATGAGAGGGAAGAAGGTATATAGAAGCGGAGGAAAATGGTGGTGGAGGGAAGGGAGTCAGAGAGGAGAGAATGTGGAGAAAAAAACTCAAAATCCGAGAACCAAATGACTAGTCACTGACAATCAATACCAGAATAATGGGTTTATGCAAACTCTGCATCTGCGGCCTTCGGAGACACAGTCGAGCAGCTTGTGTGATCACAAGTCAGGATCGAACGACCAAGGAAGGCAGTAAAAGGTACCAAACTGTGTTTGTGCGCTTGAATGAATGAAGGAATGACATACGTCTCACAACAAGTAAGCAAACAAAGAACTAAACAACCAAGCGATCGGCGAAGACAACACTAACCTCGACTTTCAGGGTATGTCCACTCTAGTCCTTTAACGAAGCCCGCATTTTCTACCTGAAGGTTCACGTCGTTAGCTGCTTCCAAAGTTTTCACGTCTGCGACGACTCGTCTGTCGTCTGCTATTTGGCGACCGTCCGCCACCAGTTCAGTTCTGGCGCTGTTCCTTGGCGACAAACCGCGGCTCCAGAACTGGTAAGCTCCCATGAAGACCCACATGCACAGTAGCTTGGCGAGGACAGAGCTACTCTTGCGCCACATTGCGTCGCGGTATCGTCTGCTGCCCCAGGATGAGAAACAACAACAGCACTAGCAAAGACGACACGCTATGGTACATAACTCTGCACACCGGTAACCTCTGGTGTAGTCTCACAGAACTATCGTCGGCACGTTTTGTGGATGAGGCCCTGTCGTGTGGTCTGCCGTGCTTGCGCAGTGACGAGAGATCTCCCCTTCCCCTCCCCCACTCTGAAATATCACGGACTCGGTGCCACACAGCGTCGACGCAAGCGAGCGAAGCAAACGGTCGTGTCGTGTCCCGATAGCTGTTCCCGCCCCGTGCGCAAACCCTGCCCGAGTTACTGGCCTTGGCTCTAGGAGCAGACGACAGGCGCCCGCTGAGGTGATTGCGTTAGCTGTGCGTGTTGGTAAACGCAATCACCGTTATCATCCGCCTGCTGCTTGCGCGGCAGCACGCTTTCCTGGTTGAAAACTTGACGGGACTGTGAGACAGGCAAGACCGCCGTTATCTGAGAAGACGTCTGGGGTGAGTTCAGCAACTGCTGAGGACATACGTCACCTTTTCTCCGGCGCAAATTTTGGCCGCCATCTTGGCTGGTTGTGCACGGTTGACTAGGCACGAATAGGCATTCTCGCTGATCGTAGAGGTTCTCGAGTTCTGCAGGACAAGAAAAGGTATACATCATCTCTTTGAATGACAGCACTAGGTCACTGACTGGAGTGAAAATATAAAGCTCACTGCAGGTAACAGGTGTTGGTCGTTTTATGTGCAGCAAATTGAAATGTGTGACTTTGCATATATGTGTGTGGGTGTGAACGACACCACAGTGTCAACGAAAATATGAGTTAATACTCCTTTTAAGTTAAACAGGAGGCCACAATTACATGCGACTACCTCAAATTTCATGTTATAAATGCTGACTTTACAACATCTGTAGGTCTCTGTAAACAGTGCTGATCTGTCTTGTTCAGGTTGTGCATAGTTAAAATGAGAAACAGATCTAGAATCCAAACCATGCAGCCTTTCAACACCTTTGTCAGTGGTACGAGCTGCACCAGCAGGGGCGTGGAGCATCGGTTACATTAACATTTTAGAACTGGCTAATGTTTCTTGTGTCTCAGGCGCGAAGTAAAATGTCAGTGTGAGCCAATATGCCTCACGGAATCAGATTACATCAGGAGCTCTAGTAATGTACTGTGACAAAAAGTATCGACAGAGACAAAATCGTCATCTAAGAGCAATGGATTGGGTTGTAGAACCAGCAACACTGTGTAGTTACGACACCGTAATGCTGAGCGAATTGGTTCCGAGGTATTGAAATTGTAACACCCCAGCTAGGCGAAGGCCTTCCATTGTATTGTGGTAATGCCTAACAGATTAACATCGATGTTTCGGAGAAGCTTTGTTAGAGACGAGATTTTTTTAATTATACGCCAGAGAACGCGAATAGGATCGGGGAATGACGGCAGAAGGAGTTCTGACGTGGCGTTCCTGGCGTTGATAAATCCCTCCTCCGATATAGCTGCACCGACTCTGGAGACAAGCAGCAGTTGCGGATATAGGTAGGTGTATATATAAAGAGTTTCGGGAAACGTCCATGATTACAATCCCACTCCTAGGCGTTGCGTTTACGCATTCCTTGTATCTGTAGCTATTCCTCGACGATCGATCTTTTACAAGATGATCTATTTTCACTAGGTACCTCGTCTCCCTGTCATCTTCTTCCCTACTCTTACATTCCGGCTAAATTCGAGGAAATGTGTCGAGAATCTTCTAGAATATATACGTACATTGTCAGGTAAAAGCAAACGCGTGATGAATACATTATTGAGGAAAACCCATGGCAAACTAACTAGCCTCGTGCAGTCCACACATCGGTGTTGAGGGTTGGAACACGAATGAAAAATTATCCTGAGGACCGACCGGAAGGTACCGCTTCACAACTCAGCGAGTACACGAAAACAGCATGTAAGCTGTGGGGTGGAGGGTAGAACTTAAGGTTATTTGTTTTAAGCTGACAACACAATTGCAAAATCTGCTGGAACGTCTTTCTGCCAGCTTGACAACATGCGGTAACAAAGTACAATACAATAATTCCAAGCATCAGTGATTATATTAACAGACCAAAATAATATTGATTAAAGAAATCAGAGTAGAGCAATCTGGTTTACAAAAGGCATTTTTCACACGGAAGTAACGTTATTTGAACAGGGGCTTTTACTACAAACATCTTGTCGATTCGCGTCGTCATAGCTCCTTTGACATGCACCACACGATAGTGAGAGAGAAAAAAAGCTGCACAACTGCAGATGTTTTCGGGATTTGCGCATGACGTTTGACCTCGCTCACGACAATGAACTGGCTGGTGCGAAAATCTGTATGGGTGTGTGCTTGTGAGCGTGCACGAGTGTGTATGTGTGCGTGTGTTCCAATATCGGATGTGTCGAGAATGCTGACAACAGACCCCGTACTCGTGTAAACTGTACTAAATTTGTACCCGGATAACGGACTCTTTCTGTCTCTGAAAACGCTGTTTCGACGAACTTGGAGTAAGCTGTTGGCTCCTGGGATGGCCGAATATATAACTTATTACCGAATAACGAGGGAAAAATAGCCTATTCGGTTTTCGTGCGTGGAAAACTCAAGGAACTTATTCTAGAATATCCGCCATGACAGGAATAAGTCAGCTGTTCGGTTGTTTTGCATACGGTGCCTGGCGTTTTAATTATGTACCTGGCATGTCCTGGACAATGAAGGGATTGTGGTTATCTGGAGGCAAAGGATAATTTTTATTACCCCAGCACCAGGCGGCAACACCACAAAACTTTTTCCAAGTGTCAATAGAGCAAAGAGCAATCTATAACAGTATAGTTTCCTCGTCACATGCCGCACGACGGCAGGCATATCATGGAAACTGCTGACCTCAAGACCAGACCAACGAATATAGGTCATGTCTAATTATTACCAGTCAAAAGCATCTGTCGGATCATGTGACAAACGCACTGTAAAATTTCCAGTATATCAATCATAAATATATACATACATGTATTTGATTCCAGCCCTAAACAACTAAACACGGACTCGTGCGCGCACGCATGCAGGCCGCACAACCATACGTCAGTTTGACAATGCCATCCACCTCTAGCCCGAACGCTCGCTAAACAACGTTTCAAATCGATGATTAACTATGGCAGAGTACTCAGGAGGCTACATAGGCGTGCAGCTGGCGCGACGCCATAATCTGCAGCTGTGAGTCACACAGTCATGTTGGACCACAGACCTGCACGTGTGTGAAGAACACAACGAAGCGCCAAAGGCGAAGCCGATGATCGACATCAACACGCATGCACGTTCATGAGAAACACCCCCACACTATGTAAGTTTTATATCAAGAATACTGGCAATACTCTCCTAATGCAGTTACTTGCGAATTATCGATATTCTTGCTCTTTGCATACCTTTCGGTTTCCAGTAAGTATGGAAGATCGGCCATAAATAATAAAAAATCCGTACGACGTCTCGAGCCTATGCTTTTCAGACCTCATAATTATAGCAAAGATTATAGATCCATGGTAAGATGACCGACTACTACTTTTTTCGGGGGAACGGGCCAGGGTTACGTCCCTTGTTCTCGGACAGAAAACTTCGGTAACCTGGCAACGGCAGAGAAGCGACGGGAAGGTGTTGGCAATGCTTGCGGGGCTATAGGATGCATTAATTCTAGCCTGAAGGACAGCTGTATAAGAAAATCTTTTTTTCCGTTTTCCTAGGGAGAAAGATAGGTAAGTAGCGTGTTTTACTAAGCCTTTTACCGAAAATTGCTTTATCACATTTAACTAAAAAACAAAAATTTAGATCTAGCAGGGTTTTCGACATCACTATGAGTTGCTGTCGATAATTAACGGACTTGTTTGTTAATTTCGCACAACAGCAGTACAAAACGATGTTTATCTGGCTAAAAGAACAACAAGAAAAATAAAGAGTTGATGTTACCCAGTGAACTGAACTAAATTATAGGGACCTTTGCACACAATAAATGCAGCATTTAATCACATTTTATAATTGGAAAAAATTGCTTTGCCTTTTTCACGCGAAGAATCAATTGATTTTAAGACTGTTGTGTTTGTATCATTATTGGTTTTTGTTAGATGGATTTTAATATTTCACAGTTGTTAAGAACTGGTTCAAAGAACTAGAGGAGATCTTAGAGGAAAATCTGTGGAGGAAGTGAGAAGGTCTGGTGTTCGTCTATGTAGTGACCACTTTGAAAAAAGGCAGTCTTTGTACCCCGACAAAACTAATAAGCTGACATGGAATGCAGTGCCTTCCATTTCCCCAAGTTTCCAGTTACGATTGTCTCAAAGTGGTGAAGCGGCAACTTTCTGTCTAGCAGAGTGCAGAAGCTGGGAAGGATAGTTCCGGGCGAGGAACAAATTTCCTTGCCCGCAACTATCCTCTCAACTCACACTCCAACCCTCCCACCACCCTAGACACACGGAACCTCTGGCGATCGCTGTCTTGACCCACCACCGGCTTCGGAATACAAAGCCCCCAGTCTCTGTGAGAAGTTAGCAATGTGCACATTTTTTGTGATACAGTAAACAGTATTACACAAATAGCATCCAGAAAAGCATGATTTCATCTGGAAAGAATATGTTTAAGGGAATGTTACAATAGTTTGAAGTAGCGACGGCATGGTGATAGAAGTCACAGCGTCCTGTTGACGCGATAGCTTGGCTTCTTAAGGTGCTTTTGTCTCCCCTCCTGAATGGGGGCGGGGGAGTAGAGTCTATGACTTCTTTTTCTTCGCTACACTTGATGAAGACATCTATAAGCATCAAAATAATAGCGGCAGAAGGTCCTCAGACTGTGTCTACTCAAACAACCGCGCTGACGTCAAAAACGTCTTAATATGTCGTCACTGATTAACGGAGATTGTTTGCATCTCTGTACACGTCGTCACTGCTTAAAGTAAATTATTTGTATCTTACGAAGGCGTCCTTGTTTGAAAAAACCCTTCAAACTACTCGTTATTTTCAAATTTAGAAGTAGCTAAAATTAGCCCTTCAAAACCTATTGGTGGCACATTACCACTTGTTTTTATGCCCGCATCGTGTTAGTCAGATTCTAATTATGTTTGTCGCCCTGCTATTTATGTTGGCTGGGAGTTTAAATTCGTGTGTCTTTTCCACACTTTAAAGTGTACGTCAAAGCCAGTGTTAGCGGCTCCTCGAAACCACTCTTATGAACTTGAGAGCACATTAAAAAAAAACATCAGGCATCTCAACCTCGGCCCTGCAGGATGGTGGTTGGAAATATTGCAAGCGTATTTCTTTATCTCACAGATGTTAGCAATACGGTTGTACTAGAACGTACCAGTCACCAGCGCGGTGCGCACGTGCGTGTGTTTGTGTGTGTGTGAATGCGAATAAACTTGCGGTCACACATGGTAATCACGTTGTCTTATTTTTTAAAATTAATTTTTCGAGCCCGCCAGTCTTTTCAAACATGTTTGTTTATGAAATGGAAAGCCTTTTATGTGAAAGATCATTTGCCTCAGTTCTCTATTCGTTTCCCTTCCTCGTCTCTCCAACTTTTTTTTCGGGAGGGGTGGGTGGGAAGGGATGAGGGGTCGGAGTAATTCGTGATATAACAGCCTAGCCGAAAACAACAAGCATGTCTGCGATATTATTTCACAGCAATAATAGCATGTGTTTTCTGCACTTCCATCGCACTCCAGCTTCGTGTCGATCTATATGGGCTCTGTGCCCAGTACACTTGCGGGTTCTGACGAGAATACTTGTCTTTGGAGCATGGCACGTGCGCCTCGCGTCACCCCACGATCTCCGTCATCGTCCTCAGGAGGTCAGCACCCGGCTGATAGTTACTGCCTCGTAGACAACAGGAATAAAACCGGGTCATTTGAGGTACCCTGGATGAAAAAGGTGACTCAAACTACATTTATATTAAAAGATTTGATATTTGGGTCAATTACAAATGTGTGTATATGTAGATGCACACACACACACACATATATACACACACGTGTTTCTATATATAGATCTATGCACATGTAACTGTGTGTACACATGCATACGCTCAATACAATTATAGATTGGTGTGCATTAGAGGGGGTATATGCACGAGTGTGAAGATATATGCATACGTGAGTGCTTTTGTTAACTGTATATACATGAGTGAGCTCGATATATAAATGTTTGTGTGCTTATATATATATATTTGTAGTGGTGTGTGTATATATTCGCGCAGAGGTGTGTGTGTGTGTGTGGTGTGTGTGTGGTGTGTGTGTGGTGTGTGTGTGGTGTGTGTGTGGTGTGTGTGTGGTGTGTGTGTGGTGTGAGTGTGTGTGTGTGTGTGTGTCAATAAATTTGTAAACTTTGAGCAAGTAGGAGAAATGTTCTGTACATTACTAGCTCTGAACAGAATCGGAAAGTAGTGATGGTGTGCCATGTATCCTCAGATTCCCTTTCGGATGGCAACGTCAGCTGACGTCTGTTTCTTTTGTGATTGGTCTAATGGTCTAATGCTAAATACGCACAACCTCTTTCATCAAAGCAGGAGGTACGTTAGAGCAACTCTTGACTCGATCCAGTATTGTGGTGTTTGCACGCGCGCACGCACGCACGCACGAATCGACTTCAGCGCATGAAAAAAATAACTACTGCCATCCTAAGAAAGAAATATTGTTTGGAAATAACAGCCATCTGGGCTTGTTGCTGATGTCGCATCTTGAGTGAAGTTATGCGATCTTCGACACAGAAGACGAGAAGAAAGGGTTCGGTATGTGAAATTCCCACCCTTGTAAACCGCAGCTGCGTGGCTGCTACATGCGCCTCATCGCTTTTCTCATCAGGAAAAGAAGAAAAACAGGATCGCATATCTTAAATGTTTACGTACGCAGCAAAGATTTTAAAAACGGGATGTGAGGTTAATCGGTTTGTTTATGTGCGTTTGTTTGCTTATCCTGTTTTAAGCTAAAATTCCAATCACATAGTGAACCCACGCACGTAGCACTCCCCCCCCCCCTTCTTCTGATCCTCTTTTCAGCGATAATAAATATCAGTTATTGTACCCTGGAGGATCTTTCACACCGTGTATTTTCCATGTACTGCCACATGTGAAAAGCTGATACATGTGGTCTTGACACCAGGCGCGCTGTCAGCTTCAGCTGGTTTCTAGCCCCATACCTATCACCCCCTCTTGTGCTTGTCATTATTAATTCATATTATCTTCGATTTGGTCTGTACTCAGCCACAGTCCACTAACAGGGCGCAGAGAATGGCTAGCCCCAAGTGAGTGAGTGAGCAGATGGCTGGGTGGGTAGGTGGAGGGAGCGAGTGGGTGGGTGGATAGGTGAGGGAGGGAGCGAGTGGGTGAGTGAGCGGGCAGGTGGGTGGGTAGACAGGTGAGGGAGGGAGCGACTGGGTGAGTGAGCGGGCAGGTGGGTGGGTAGATAGGTGAGGGAGGGAGCGACTGAGTGAGTGAGTGGGTAGGTGGGTAGGTGAGTAAGGGAGCGAGTGGGTGGGTGGGTGAGTGGATAGGTGAGGGAGGGAACGAGTATAGTGGGTGAGTGAGTGGATGGCTGTGTGAGGGTGAGGATGAGAGTACATCCGTAACAGTGTCGCCCGCCAGCTACAAACGAAACAGCAGTGGTGTGTGTCTGTTGCAGATGTATACTTCCCTGTACTACGTACATGTTTGATATGTCGCTATATATGAGTGCAAGCATACCCCATGGATACGTGCTTATCTCCCCCATTCATTTTTAAAACTAACAAAGCACGTTGCAGTTTTAAGGTTTACGATTACCACCTCCCTCCCCTCACCCTTCCCCTCGTCCTTACTGGGCTCATCTCAAGGAAGATCCAGTACATCAGTTTTGATAGCCGTGGTTGATCAGAGCCGCATCTGTTTTGGATAAGACTTAAGTTTCAGCCATCATAGTGGTCGTGTGCAGAAGAAATTGTCACCAGTCAGTTGTACATAAAACACACGGCCCTAAAGATGGCTGTCTTATCGCGAAGAAAAAATATGTAATAAATGTAACCTATGATCAGGCTGGTTGTTTATTGGTTGTTTAACATCCCACTGTAAACTGGGTGCATAACAGGACAGTAGACTAAAGGGGGTGGGGGGGTGGGGGTGGGGTACTATTACTATGCACTGAAAGATCCACCAGAACTATAGCTGCCAGTGGGAACAGGCAGATTAATGCGGGGAGATGGCCGAATGGAGTTTGCACAATGTTTAACTCCAGGATATAATCCTTGGCTACACCAGGATTCGAACCAGCAACCTTCCACTAGGCCGCGGCTCTACCAACTGAGCTATCCAAACCCCATCTGAAAATATTAGGAGCAGATATTCTCATATAGTGAAGTTATATATTCCTTACAGGTTCTTGCTCGGTCCATTAAAAAGAATGCGGGCCACGAAATTGAAAGTATTGACTGGTAACTCTGGTCTGAACCTGTTGGAGCACCAACACTACACACAACGGGCACAGAGGCTTCCCGTCACATGGGATAGCCATGTACATATTGATTGCCCAGACATAAGTCAACAGTGAAGATAAAAACAAGACCGAACTGCGGACTGTATGACAATGTCAGATGCACTTTATTCCCCATTTTCTCAGCCTGCTTTATGTCAGTAAAGCCATCATGCATTCAGTTTTCATCCACAGCCGCTGTCAGTCGCGTTTGCATTATTCCTTACAGATCTTCGTGTTTGTCCTGCTTCGGTACTGTGCCATGTCTAGCGTTACAGAGCTCATGTTACAACACAGAAGAAAGAAAGAAAGAAAGAAAGAAAGAAAGAAAGAAAGAAAGAAAGAAAAGAAAGAAAGAAAGAAAGAAAGAAAGAAAGAAAGAAAGAAAGAAAGAAAGAAAGAAAGAAAGAAAATATTTACTTGTTCGTCAAGCCCTGAAAATTCAGAGCTTACGTTGCAAGACAGTATACAGAAAGAAAGAAAGGAAAGAACAGATTTACTTGTTCGTCAAGCCCTGAAGTTTGAATTCAAAACTAAGGATTATTAGAAAATTCTGAATTCTCGATCCATCTTGTTGCTGCATGAGTGAAAGCAGCCCCCCACCCCCTTTAACACGGCCTTTGTTATGTACATATCTTATTATCACTCCTAGGATTGTATCGACATCCATGCCAGTCACAGCTAGGTGTGGATACTCGCGAAGATGATCTTATTTTCTTAATATTATGTCACAGAACACACACACTAGCCTAGTCCGTTTTCTCCTTTCATCTCCCCGCCCTTTGAAAAGCACCTTGATTGGCAGCTTGTCCTCATCCTATGCCGACCTTTTTGTCTCGGGTTCTTTCTGCAGTTTACGTTGTGTAGAGTCAAACACTTAGTCTACAAACCTACCATCACTAAAACACCTACTAAAGTGTCAGCAGCCGCAGAATCCCCTAGTGATGTTTCATATATATATATATATTAAGCCTGTCTAATACAGAGCTTGTCAATAAATCTCCCCAATAGGGTTATAATCACGACGTAAAAAAACAGTATTGACTAATATACCCTCTCCACTCATCATCCTACCGGTCTTCTTTAGGTCTTAACAGAACGGTTTATTATGTTAGTGATATTAAGTAGACATTGGACGTCATACGCATGACCTACACATCTGTCCATCCCCATACGCCATGCGTGTGCAAACATACAGCATGCAAATCGGTGCAGATGTCAAAACTGATTGTCTACGCATTTGAAGCTCAGTCGTTAGTACGATGGATGGCTTTCTTCAGCGACCTCGCGCAGAGAAGTAGCGTCAGCTTTCGTTGTCTACTCGATGTATCGTCTGGTCCTCTGAAGATGACAGCTCTAGAGGAGGGTGTCATTGCCGACTGACGCGAGCCATGCGCGCGCTTCCTCTGTGCGTGAACGCACATTTGCGCGTAATGTGAGGACCTGTAGAATGCTGTATGGTCGCACAAAATTTTCTGCCACCTACACAGATGTCCCGGTGACAAGTGCGCGTTCATCGTTAGAGAAAGAGTCTGGTAGTGAGATACGTTTACCACAAACGTTTAACGATGACACCTACAAGTGTGAAACAAAAGATAAAGAATTATCATGCTGTTATGTCTCCGCCAGTAAGATGATGCATTTCACGTAACATATTGTTTCCAAGCAAGAAGCCACAAGCGAAGCCGAGTATAACATAACACACCCTTAGTTCAGCCACTGAGGCAAAATAAACAATCCGTCTCCATTCGAAACAGAGGAAAACTGTAGATAATGCATTTCAGTTCATAAATGTATTTTAAAAAAGATTAAATGTGATTTATATATATATATATATGTCTTACTGACTAACATGCAACATTTAAAAAAGAACTGTTACATGATTATAAACGGCGGAAGATGTTTATTTAAGTAATTTTTAGGGGATTGTAGATAACGGCCTCGTGTATAGAGATTTAATATTATTAAGGAGTATATAACAAACAAAAGTCCCCCTCCCCCACAGATTTAGCTATGGTAGTCTTCCAGGCAACAGGTGACTGAAACAAATTGTTGGATGGTAACGTGTGGTGATGCTGGAAGGTAACAAGTGGTAATCCCAGACAGTGACTATAAGGACCATGCTGGACAGTAACTAGGACAAAAGATGAAGTAGGTGATGAAAAATAAAGCGATGCTGCTTTGAACTTAGGCTAACCAGTTATGAACTCCATGCAACACAGCTTGTTGCAGCGTTCAAATCCTACAGATCTGAGATGCTTTGTTTAAAAAAAACAACATACCGACGACCTAAAACTCATATCAGCAACTTTTTCCTGCCCAGTTCACTCCATCACTCTCACACACACCCATGCACGTATCTCACCCAGTCTCTCTCTCTCTCTCACACACAAACACACAGGCAAAAGAACCTAAAAATAACATAACACACCGGCAGGAGGAAGTTCCTTTGATTCTGATCGAAGCCAGGCGACAACCAAGATTCTGGTTCGGTCGATCCTTGTTGGTCGGTCGGCGGTGGATGGTGTACTCAGCCACGCAGGAACCGGGACACGTGCGTTTCTGGGTCAGCCCGTGATCTTCTCTGACCTCAGCCAGACTTTCACACGGCGACACGATGAAGTCTGACTACTTATTCAGAGGCATGGAGCACAGCGCCGTCTAACCTCATCGATGAAAAGGTCTACGTGCTCCGCCATGCACTCGATACCCACTTATGTATGCACTCGGATCCTGTTGTTGGCAGGACACTGTCCTACCTTATGAACTTTAGTTTTCAGGGCAGTCATGCAGTCATAATTACACAGGTCAACATTTTCACATAAGTCAGACTCTTTCTTTGTCATGTAGTGGAAAAGAAACAGAAGACAGAGGGGGTGGGGGAGGAGGAGGTGGAGCAATGGGATATGCTTTTTTTTAATTGGACATTCCTCCTTTCTTCCTCTTTCCTCTATGCGTTATTCTCTTGAAGATTTCATCACTTACTCTTACATGCATCAGTGTGTATTCTTTCTTCCCTCCCCAACCCCGCTTTCTGACCACCACCACTACCACCCATCACCACCACCCATCACCACCACCCATCACCACCTTCCACACGGCGCACTAGACCCATCTGTTCAAACGCGCAGGTTTTGCCGGTCTGTAGCTGGAGGAACAAACACCGGCACTTAATTACCTGGCCCTATAAGCGTGTATTAATTCATGTATCCGACCTGGGCCTGACAAACGAGTCCCAGGCTGCACTGGACTGCGCCAGTCTCCTCCGCCCCTCTGCCAGCTGGGGTAACGGCCATTGATCACGTGACTCTGGCAACAGGCCGGCGTGAGGGACACACGCACATTTCCTTCCTCCGATCCTTGCTCAGATCATCATACGAATGACCGTGATGAGAAGGGCAAAGAGCCAACGACGACCGCACTGATTGATGATGATGATGATGATGATGATGATGATGATGATGATGATGATGATGATGATGATGATGCACCGCACGACGACGACGACGATGGCGATGATGATGCATTTACGCCATGATGAAACGCATGCATTTTCGCGTAAATGCCGAAATTTATCGCGGTTAGCTCATGACGATAATAGTGGCGAATGTTTTTTTTATTAATATTTTCGTACTCGTCAATGCTGAATCCTCAGCAAAAGTACTGCCTATGTTGACACAAGGCTGATAGTCTTTTGAGAACTGTCCAGTGGAGATCCAACCGTTCAAGTTTGGGTTTATTTTACGACTATGAGAACATTAGGTAAGCACAAACCAGCTGTGCTGTGCTAGTCTCTGCAAACATTTAACCAGCTCAAAGGCTATCGTGAAATCAATATCATTCGTCTATGCCCGTCAGATCATTGCAAGGCATTGTATTCTTCTTGCTGCATGGATTAACTAGAACTCACCTCGACCTGCATGCGGCAAGACCGACACAAGACAACCATCACGGATGGGTTACTCGAGCACTAAGCTTGCTCTTACATTCATAAGACCGTTCAGGCCTTTATTCACCATTGGTACAAAGGCACTTTAATGTGCGGAATGGAAACACGAGTGCTCAAGCAAATCCCGCACGGGTTACTAGGAAACGCTAAGGACAGCACGATAAGTGTCTTTATCTTGATACAAAGGTAAAAAATACGTGTCGCTGAATGTTCCGCCCTGCTATTTTTCCATAACGATCAATGTTAGAACATTTGGCACAAAATCTCATCCTTCCACCCTGCCGATACGCGCAGTGAATTTAAATACAGATAATTATAGGTAAGTCAATCTGACAGCTATATCAACATCAACGTTCGTTTCGTACTATTGAATCGTCAAGCTGTCTCATCACAGTCAGGTGCCATAGAGCATCTCAGAGCTGACGACACGTGCTCTCACATGCGATATTGATGCTTTTTATTTCAAATGGTTCAAAGCAGACATCCTTTCAACAGCCGCACAGTATATTTCATCCTTTCAACAGCCGCACGGTATATTTCATCCTTTCATCAGCCGCACGGTATATTTCATCCTTTCAACAGCCGCAGTTACATTTTCACATGCTGGATCCTGACAACTCAATTCTTTCTGCAAAGTACTCACTAAATTGCCTAAAATGCACTACTGCAGGAGGACCATGCAGTCCTATCGCCAGCCTTACTTTTGGGTTTGAAGGTGCGTGGTTGGAATCCCCTAGAGTATTTGCTTCTCATTTTTTTAAAGAAGTAGGTTTACAGTTTGTTTTTTTCATTGGGTTTTGGGTTCAGAGTAGGGAGGAGAAAGCAGGGGCGGGGTTACAGTTAGATTTTTGGGTGGTGGTTAAGGAAAAAAAAGCTGCACACGGCACGTAGTACTGACAGTTTAGTCCGGCCTCGTGGTTTGTCTCGAGTGCCTCGTCCAGAAAACAAATGGCAGTAATGACCCTTTCAGCGCAGCGATGTGGGAATCAGCCCGTGAGCCCAGCTGTTGTTCCTGCAGCAGATGGACTCAAACAAATTGGATTTTTTTTACAACTAGTCATATTATATTACCTCTGTGCAACGGGGCACTCAGGCTTCAGGCGCAGAAACAACATTTTTTTAAAAAAATCCAGATGTGACCCGTGTGTTGCATAACGCTATAGCCGTCTGCCAATCTTTCTTTAAAATGCACATGATCATATCTTGCCTCAACTTTCTCCTCCCAAAAGCCCACGAAAAGTAGCGGGTTTTTGTTTTCTTTTTAAACCCATACTCTCATCATTATGTAAGCTATTGGCGCTCTCACGGATAACCTCTACATGCTCGTTACACACTGATAACTAAAGGGGTATTTTTGTCTTAACAGGATGACTGTGCATCCATTTATATAAGCGGTCACGCTTCGTACGCTCTGTTCGTCTGCCTGAACGGGCTTAACACGCTGCGCGGTCTTAATAGATTATACATGGGACGCTGCCAGTGTTTCAAATTCTTTTTACCGTCGTTTTCTGCGTTAAATGCGCAGACCGGAGACAATCTTTCCAGATACGAAAGCCGGAAGGGGGAGGAGGGGGGGAGGAGGGAATATAAATAATTTCGCTTTCGCCGTTGGTTTTTATTCCAGAGAAGCTTGCAGGTATTTAACTACAGATAACCTTGCTCTAGTTAAGTTTAAGGCGTTTCTACTACTACAGACTAAAATAAACTGTTATTTTGCCCTGCAGTGAAGTGATCCCAAACTGGTGAGTGTGTTCCGGGGTGACGGTTAAATCGACCAAGTTTCGTGTACTGTAGTGTGACGTCACTGAAATTGCGGACCGCTTTAAAGCAGAGGAAGATGGGTGAGCAGCTTCTTATAGTTACAGTAAGCAAATTCTGCCGTCGTTGAGGATAGCCGTGTGGTAAAAATGCTGGTTTTAACAGCACTGTGGTTTGATTCCCATTTATCTTTAGTTTGTTCGGCGTGGGGGTAGGAGAGGTGTAGGGGTGGCTTGGGTGTGGTTAGCGCTAGAGTGTAGGTACCAACTTACTTGTTTAAACTGTAAACAAGTCGCTACCGCTGAAGTCGTGACGTCACACAGTACACGAAACTTCGTGGATATACCATCACCGCTTTTTTCGAGGGAGACCACTCTGGGGTCAAACAAAACAGTGACGTTATCCGGCCTCGGTTGCGCTCAGAAGTCGATCATTATAGTTAACAGTCGTCTTCGTCAACGCCCTCGACCAATTCGCATATCCACGGACAAATTAACACACAGACCCATGGAGGGACGGACACTGCAAGAATCACACACACACACACACACAGAGACAAGCGTCCGGCATGGTTAAATGGATTTCAAGGGGACTGTTTTTCTTCGGGGCTGAAGAGATCAGAACTGTCAGTACTGCAGCTTCTGCACCTGGAGTGACAGAAGGAATCAATGGGATCTTGACACTGATCCCCCAGGGAATGAAATTTAGGAGTCGGGAAAGTAAGATTTCTGACAACTTTCATGATCAGCCAATATTGTGAATCAATTTTTTAAAGGAAGCTATCCTGTTGACTATATACACTTCACATTCGGGCAAATGTTGCGTTTAGTCACTTTAATTGCTAGACATGGGATAAGAGCACAAAAAAAATTAAAAGACGTTCGCCACCAGTACGAATTATCGTTATATACTCTTCAGCTGCACGTGACTTGCAGTTATACAACTCAGCCACATGTCCGGTTTTAAATAAATCTGATTTTGATTCTTTCTTTCGTACCCTCTTAAGTCATGCAGGTGCTTTTTGCGTTGGGGAATCGGATGGCCGAGTGGTTTGAGGCTCCGAACCCGAAGGCGCGGCCAGCGGCTGGTTCGATCAATTCAGTTATGCCGCGGCACAGTTCCCTCAGGTCACCCAGCTGCTGAAAAGGGTACCTGACCCCATGGGTTAGGAACGGTAAGGCAGCGAGGGAGAAGAGATAGACCCCACTCTCACGAACCTGGCCTACAGAGAAGTGGTGGTTTCATTGAACTTCCCTACGACCTCAAAGATCACGGGACACATTTTCCTTTACTTTTACTTCGAGCAGATCTTTTCCCGTTAGGTTTTCTATTGTTCGTACACGAAGCAAAGATATGTTGTTCTTAACTATAGCTGGTAGAACCTTTTGCCGCAAAGCCCAGATTGGGCAATCTATGCCTTCAGTTTGGAAATGGACTCTGGTTTCGTTTGGGGGTAAAAACGCCCGCCCTTTTTAAGAACTGCCTGAATACTTCAGGACTGCGACAGTTGCAGGCCCGAAAAGATGACTTTGCACGTTCACAACTCAGTTCGTTTCCCTGTCTTTGTTCTCTTCACGATGTCAGGATCGAGGGGCTACGTAACATCTCCACCTCTCTGTGCGTCATTCACGCCATTTCTGTTCCCTTTTTTTGAAGCCAGGGGGTTCCTGGTTTCTTCTCTTAACTGGTGAACCTACATAATGAAGAATTGCTTTAAAAAAATTTGCAGTAGGTAAAAACCTCGAATGGAAACAAAGACGGCAACGAGAATGACGGAATGGCACCATAGCCACATTTTGATTTCAGCGCATTTCGTCGTTCTCACAGTGCGCATTAGAGGGGGGAGAGAGTGTGGATCTGATTTACAGCGAAGGTGCTGACTCGCAAACCTGTCAATAATACCGGTCTTGTTCGAAGACAGGTGCATGAAAAATGCATCGACTGCTCGTAGGCTCCCATCTGCTGCACAGCACGCCATCACTTTCCGACGACAACGACAAAGACGTGCGTAATTAACGACGGGCTAGCAGAACAGCGGCCCTGCATCGGTCAGCCCCTGCCAAGACACCAAGGACCTCGACAGCTAGCTTGCAGTTCGCGCCAATCTATAGTTTAGCCGATCTCCCAGTTAGACTCAATCTTGGATGAGAGGATTGGTCACAAAGTTACTGAGCTGTCTGCAACACAATTTATTTAAAAATCATACTTCGACAAAGAAAATTTTCCAGAACTTAAAAACCAAAGATTACTTCTCGATGTCATTGTCACGAAAATCTTTTTGAACAGATGTCTTGGTCTTTGACGAAAATTTTAACAAATCAGTTTTTGTTGCAGGCGATCGGAGCAATTCCCCTCGTGCATGCTCTCTTCTGATCTGAAGTCCCTCCGTGCGAGTCCAGCAAGATTGTCTCCCTGGTTATCCACCCCCACACCCGATGAGGGCCGCTTGGCAGTTGACAGATGTGAATGTTTTAGCGCCTTCTGTTGCAAGTCCAAAATAAATGCACATTTTTCTAATCGCGTATTATCCAGCTGTAGCTGCTGCTGGTGATGGTGGATAGACAAAAAAGTAATGACGGTGTCTACGTAAAAAAAGGGAAGAAATATGTTTGCTACTAATGAAGTATCGAGGGACAGTACGTGCAAGAGCAATGTACAGCTGCTCGTGATTAGCGGGTGGTACTGAAGTGCGAGCAGGCAGCATGCAATAAATCAAATGCAAACAGCAGCTGTACGAGAAGTAACGCTTACGTTTAGTTTTCCCACTTCTGATTGCGATGAAATAGAAGTCTATACTCTGGAGGGTACGACACGCGATCCATTTCACACGGAGACTGCCGTATTCCAAACGGACGAAAGCCATCCTTCAAGCAAGGACTGGTCACCGTTTATCTCTCCGTCGAATTTTTTTTCCCACCGTGTGCGAGAGAGAACTTGAACTTTACTGATTCCACCTTATTTAGCTCACATCACGGGGGTGGTGATAAATACAAAGAAATCGCCAAGTCGGTAGCCGACACATACTGATACAGCATTAATGGGTACATCGTTACTTAGCGCGGCACATGACCAAACTACCAGACAAGCTTTCATTTACACACAGGAGCTCTGGGTGCGAGAGAGAGAGAGAGAGAGAATGTTGGGATGGGGGGAGCGAGAGGGAAGAAGAGGAACAAGCATGGGGGTATTCTGTATGAAACATGAAAGGAATGAAGAAACACTTAAGGCAGCAGGCAGACAAAACCGCCTCTCCCCCAAACCCCTGGTTTTGCTGTGTGTTCCTGGGTACGTCGCAACAGTATTCATTTGCTCACTTATCTTCCACATACACAGTACAAGTGCTTATTAAACCTCAGTGGGGCATACTTTACAAATGGAACAGTGGAGACATAATCTTCATTTAAAGCAGCCCCAAACTTTCTTCAAAGGACTCACGTTCCTTATGTCCTCCCCACCTACACTGCAAAGGCCAGCATCAGGTTGGTTAGTTTCTATGTATATATTCCACTGATGCCAAATTCCTATTTCAAAATTAACCTGCTGACAAAAATCACACCAATAAACATCCTGCTTACTGAGGAACAATAAAATTGGAAACAAAAGTACACTCTGTGACCACCTGTTTAATAATACACATGCATTAACCTGTTTTCCGCAGAAAACTGATGCAGTCCACAAACAAAAGATGTTGCGTAGAACTCCCTATGGTAACAACTACCTTCGACAGCAAAGCAATGTGAAACATTGTTAGTAAACCCAGAATGAAAATGTGTTTTTTTCAGCAACATTAGCTTTTGCACACCATATCACATAGAACAAACTCCTGCTGTCACAGACTATTAATCTCTTTCACATCCACAAGCGTTTGGTGGTGAGGTCAGTGAAAAGTTCATACAGCAAGCTGTTGGTCAAATTAATGGAAGTTTAGAATAGAAACATTTTTATCGTGCATCATGACGCCAAATCAGCTCTGATACATTTAGATTGTTTTTTTCCTTGAGTGTGAATGCTCTAGATAATTTCTAAACTGAAGCCTGACCAATGTTTTGCTGTTTGCGTATCATGAAATGAAATAGTCAGGGTTGCTCAGGTGCAAAGCAAGAGTGTGAAGGGGGGGGGGGGGAAGGAGGACATATGGAAGAGGAGGGAAGCAGCCAATGGAGGCAATTAAAACAAAATGAAACGCATGTGCTAAAACACGTGCACCTTTCCTGAGACTAACTTCTTTTAAAAAATGTTGGCTGCACAAACACACAAGACCCAAACTCAGCACAATAAATATGATTCCTTGGTAACACCACTCTGTGGCTGCTTGAAGACTTTTTCTTTTCTTTGGCGCAATTTACATTTTCAATGGTTACCTTCTTTCTGAATACCTTGATCAGAATCACAACATTTCCATTATAACAAAGTTTTCTTATGCAGCGTGCTTATTACTACAAAAAAGGTAAGTTCACTGTCCTTCAACTACACTCTGGCATATGTACAAGGCTTGAAACAGATTGCCAAGTATCACAGCTGGCTGCTGAGTGTCTGACAGATTGACAAACTGCTGGCTTGCCTTGTGCACACACTTAGCAGATTCACCCGACTCAAGTTACCACTTGGCCTTAAGATCACCTTCTGTTCACACGTTCGATGTTTCTTCTCATCTTGTCCCTTCCATTCCACCCCATTTTACACACATCAATGCCATTTATCACCAGCATCATTTGGACAAAAAGGCTGCCATGGGATCCTCGCTTCGGTGCTGACGCATTCGGAAGGCCTCCATCTCCTCGTCAGTTGGGCCTCGCACTTCGTACATACTGTTGTAAGGTCTCTTGCGCTCATCAAGCTTCATCAGCTCAGCAATTCGCCTCTGGTGGGAGTCCTCTCTCTCCAGAGCCTGGATAGAGCACACACCATTATCAAAATAGAGAACATAGCATTATCAGGATAAAGCATACAAGATTATCAGGACAGAGCACACGATATAATAAAGTAAGGACATAATTAGGACAGAGCATACATTATCAGGACAGAGCATACAACATGATCAACAACAAATCCTCACTGAAGGAAAACACCAAAGAAGCTAATCTCCCCCATGAATCGTCAACTATTCTTAAACCGAATAAGCTGGTGTCTTCCAGACTGATAAGCAAGGGTCACTGAAAAGCAAGGAGAAAGCAGAAAATTTACCTCCTTCAGCTTCTTTCGCTGTTTCTCGTCCTCATCCGAGTCATCGCTGTCACTTGATGATTCCTTGTGCTTCCTTTTTTTCTTTTTATTCTTCTTCTCTTTCTTCTTTTTTCTTTGTGTCTAAAGTGCATGTGAAATCAGAAAAAACGACTTGCTCATTTTTTAAATGCAAAAATTTAGATGAACAGCTAGATATCCAGCAGCTGTTTGGTCTGACATTTGTGTAAAGCCAATTGGCTCTTGGTGCACTTTTGACAAGCTATGATGGGATTGCTAAATCAATGCCTGATGTGCGAAAGATAATGTGAGAGTTCATATTTTCTCCTCAAACTTCTGGACTATAAATGGATGCTGCTGTAAATTGACTGAGCAAAAACCACAATAAACGGGAGTTGTAGGGATTTGTTTCTTTGGTTAACAAAACTGTTTCAGCAAGCAGTGACCGACTTCAGCCAACGCTAACTCTCACTGACAACAACCTGGGTTATAGTAGATCACAAATAATAGCTTTAACTGCTTTGCGGTAAGTGGGCAAAACCTGAGGAAAACTCCAACTTCATCCAATAAAAAGTCTTTGCTGTTTACTACTACTACAACTACACACAGACGCAAACTAAAACAGCTGAGTGTTACTTGCTTTTAAGGATGATTTCAGGCAACATACCTTTTCTTCTTGTTCATCTGATAATTCTTCTCTAACAGCCACGATGCCTTGCTCTTCACTGAGGTGAGTGGGTACAATAGTGGTCTCCTGTCCAGTGGAGTAAAAAAAAAAATTCATTAAAAAAGTGAACATTACCACCAGACAAATGCAAACCATTGTTAACAATCACAGGTCAGCCTGGAGTTAAGACTTCTAATTTACAAGTAACAAAACATGTTTGCTAAAAATCCAAATGTCAATTTTCTCCTGGAGCAAACATTTCTCCAAATGTGGAAGCAAAAAATGTTCATTGTCAACACAAAAAATATTTAATATTACATAATTATAATTATCCAAGAAGCAAGTCAAGTTCCAGCTGTGTCAATCTGTTCTCATCACAGCGCCTCCTCCAAACTTTGCTTCCCTGGCTCTATTACCAAGGCATGCTACTGTCCTTTCAGCCTGAAGTTTCTTTTTCCAGACACGTCCCACCACCACCAAATTATTTTCCAGATTTCTCCCACCATCAAAGAATGCATTAGTTACCAACTCACCTGGTCTGCTGCGATGCCCGCTTCACCAGTGCAGTAGGACTCTTTTATCAGGGAATGGCAGCACTTGTAGCCCCACTGACCATTCCTCCAAAAGGAGCCCCACACGCTCTTAAAAAGAAATTAATTTGTGAACAAGTGAAAGAGTGGCACAGTCAAGCCTGAACAGCTACACGTGTACAACAATACTGCGACAAAGACTGGGGGGACCAGAAGCAACTAAAACTAAAGTAGATCTCACCAACTGGAACTGTAAGAGCAAGCATAAAAGACCTCTTTCAGCAAATGCACATCGTTCACATCTCAAATGTGCTCTCCCCTTCCACATCTCCAAAAACAAGTGTAAAACAAGCCAGAAGCTAGCATACTGTGTGATTGTTTGGATGAACATCTTCTTCATATCTTGATTTGACAGCAGCCTTTTCTTGCCCTTTGATGACCGTGCCATGACGAGAATATTCCACATAGTCTTCCTGCAAAAAAAAAAAAAAAAAAAAA
>SMGT01007683.1:835261-849376 GCA_004794575.1 Lanistes nyassanus
AAAAAAAAAAAAGAGTGTCTGCAACAGATTAAACAAGGACTAGGAGCAAACAAAATATTTAAAAAGTAAACCAAAATATAAGCACAAAAGATTAAACAATCGGGAAAAAAGCAGCCAACATGCACATATTTTCAGGTGCTTTCTTTCCTTCTGTCTTACAAGTAGCATCTGGCACAGTGGGAAAGTCCACTACGTGAAGACAAGGTATGGAAACAGAGCACACATCCAAGCAAAAACGATTTTAAAATTAAAATATACATTAAATTTGATTACAAATTAAAGTGTTTCAACCCTTAATGCTTATCAGTGCCAAACATCTGAGGGGAAGGGGGTACCCAGCAACTAAAGGTGTTTCAAAGTTCAAATTCCCTTCACAGTGCCAAATGAGTGCTTCCCCCTATATAAGGCACATCCAGCCTTGAATCATTATATTCAGATAATATGTTGCTATAATAATAATAAACCCACTCCTCTTTGCACTAAATGATGAAAACATTTTTCATCAAAAATGTTGGAACAGCTGATGCTGAGATTCGAGACAGGTCACTTTCTTATTATTTTCCAACAGCTGCTGACAAGTTGCTCATGACCCAGATAAACTGGATGCAAGCACTTTTTGTGACTCCTTTCAAGGTACACCCCCTCAAATGGTAACTGGGCCTCCTTTGTTAATTTAAGTGCACAACAACACATGAGGGCTGCCTGCCATGCCAGTTTCCAGCATCAGCATGTGATACTTGGGCACATGACAACTCCATGAAAGATAAAAAAGTGTTAAAAACATACAGGGCTCAAGACATAAAAAAAATATAGTTTTCACTGTTTTTTGTTCCACGTTAGTTTTTACTTAATGCTAGCAAATGAAAAATGCTGCACATTCATTTTTCAAATTACTCCATGAAAATTTAAAACAATATATATTTTATGGTTAGTAAAATTTATAAAACCATTGTCCAGAGACTGAAATTTTGCCAGCTGATGTAGATCATTATCACACCTGTTTCAGAAAGCCGTACTTTAGCTGCCTAGGATTTGATCTAATCTTTCGCTGCCTTCCCTCAAAATGTTTAACTCCAGATTTAGTGGCCTCTAATCTAACTGCTGTACAATATAAATAACCCCAGAAGATAACATGCATTGTGTCTTCTTTTTCAAATATGATATAGAAAAAACTCAGAAACAATACATTATAAAGTGTTCATAAGCACATAGGTTTTTTCTCTCTCTATAACATATTTCGTCTGGCCATCCAACCATCCTTACATGCATGGCTCATACAAGATGCTTAGAATCTTTAGAAGCATAACATACGCTAACTGCTACCTAAAAATAACTGTGTTCAGATCAAATTTCGTTTTCAACTATTAACTCATTCGCGCTGTGTATGGGAAATAAACGATACAGCATAGGTCACGCTTACTATCCAATACGGGAAATAAACGATGCAACTTTGAAAATTTATTTACGGGGAATCGCTAATCGTCTAAGGTAAAGAACTCCTACATTAGAAAGCTGATTCATTTCTTCACGAGTTGCTTCCCTTTTCTGTGTTTAAACTGCCGCGACTGGTTTCTGGTAATAACTTGAAAGATGTGTCCCTACATGTGGTCTGTCACTTGAGAAATGCTAGATTTACTCTTCAAATTACACGCTGAAGAGCAAAATGACATTGTTTCGCAAATTTACTATGATAAAGTGGATGAAGACAAGAGTATTTGTGCCTTAAAGACCCAAGAAAGTGATTACGAAGAGAAAAACGTGCCGGCACGTGTAGAAAAACAATGTCGTGACACTGTGTACAAGGAATGGCGAGGACTTTTTGATTTCTTCAACTTCAGTTGTGTTTCCATCAAAGGATTTTACAAATTATGGAACAAGGTCCAAGACACACGGTAAGAAATGAGTTTTCTTTATTTATTGTAGTTCGATAATATGTTTAAATCATTTTTCTATTGTTTTGGGGGATTTTTTAATGAATTTTTGAAAAAAGGCGAAAAACCCTGCGGCCACGGGGACGGTTCGAGCTACGAAGGCTGCGTCACGATTGTGTTAATGCCCTGATGATCAAATATCATTCTACCCTTCTGCCTAATGAAAAAAACAAAAAAATAAAGATAGGTTTTTATTTATCTGTCAAAAAAGAGCAACATACTTCAAATTATAACTGAAGGTAAGTGTGATCAACCCAGTTGTGAACAGGGAACAATCAGACGTACTGCTGCTGCTGGAATGTATTAATGGCCAAACAGCATCACATGAAATAGACAACAATTTTCTGCTGGTGGTGAACAGTATCCAGTCTCTAACCAACTCTTCGAACAGTGGATCTGCTGTCACACTTACCGTCTGAGCCAGCAGCAACTGCTTAGGAGGTGCCTCCAGGTGCTCTTGTCCCCCGTAACGATCCAGCACACTCTCACGAGCTGTCTGCTTGAAGGTGTCACGACGCTGCAGAAACTCTTTGTGCAGCAGTTCTAGTTTTGTGGGGTCAGCCTGAAGATGCACATCTGTGCCTTTCTCATACGCCTCCCATGCGAATACTGCAGCAAGTAATGTCAGTAATATCTTTAAAAAATAAAAATTAAGTAGTATAAAAATTACACAAGACAACGAACACAGAAATGGGGACAGAAGCAGGCAAGCACCCACAATTTATACTGCAACCATATTAACAGGGTATTTACTAAACTCAATATCAATATAAGGACGCACTGATCTATTCACATGCATGTGTATCATGCAAATTGATGCATAGTAATAAACGAGTTTCTCTATGATAGCCTCTTGAAGATGTGTGCCCTCAACCCCCATAATACACACCGCTTTTGAATGTTGTTTACAACTTAACATAAAGATGGAAATTGGATGTCTTACATTGTTTCTTAGCAAATTCTTCAGCATCTCCAGAAATTCTCACGAAGTTGTCACCAATATACTGTGTTGCACTGGACAATATTAAAAAGAAAACCTTTAGTTTCGAAAATAAAAAAAAAACATCAAAATTTTTTAATCAAACACATACACGAAGATCACGTTAACATTATTCATGTTTTTTCTATATATGTATCTACAAACACACATTTTTGTAAAACTAAGGATGATATGTAACATATTTCTAAATTTTATCAGCCTTCCATTTCCTGACTTCAACAAGCATATTAAATTATTTACAATGTCCCAAATTCAAATACACTAGTGTTTGTTTTATAATGCATGGTGAAAATGCCCAATAAAAGTTCTATCTAAATCCCAATCCACTCATAACAAGCACAAAGAAACACGTGTCCTTCCATCCTGTTCACATAACCCAACATCTAACTCACAAGCAGCCATTTTACCACCCACATTTATGACACAGAGAAGCTACTCACAGAGCTTCTTCCGTTCCGGAACTCTGAATAGGGTTCCCTCTCATGGATCTCGTCTTGGGATCATAGTAGGCCGAGTTGAGATCCAGGTTAAACAGATACTGATAACAAAGAGATACATTTGTAGGAAAGTGAGGAAAAATGTCGATATAAAGACTTATGGGAAATATGCATATGAAGAAAGCAAGGATTACAACCTTGTGATGTTATACATGTACTACACTTATCTTCTTTAACGCATAAGCCACAAGGGAGTTCAGTTCAAACCCTACATAGCAACACAAATTATTTCCAACAAGCTCTGAAACTTTGTTTACAGAGGGTGACGGAGAAAAGCTTCAGCTACTAGACATAATCTATTAATAGCCTACCCCAATACCCACCCATGTTGCTTTCTAACTTATGTTTAGATGTGATATGCTGTCAAGCATGACAACCAAATTTCGACTTTTTTATATTTTGTTGTTCTTAAATGTCCTATACTCAGAGTTTTTAGTCCGATGCTGTGTATTCTGGGAATAAAAATAAGTTTACATACAGCCTATCTCAACAAAACTTTATCTGCTGAAGCTGTCACTGACACTAGACAGTGTCAGCTCTCACTCGAAATCAGCATGAAAGAATATTTGAATTATATTCAGCTAGCACATGCCAGCCAGACGGAATGAACATACACAGACTTCAGAACTGGTTAAGAAAATTTCAGCTGAAGTCCAGCCAGGGTTGACTTTGTATTTATTAATAAACATGGGCCTCAACAGGTACACAATAGATGCATCAATAGTATATTAAGCTTAAAAATATTTAAATATAATATTATAAAGGCTTTATTTATTTATAGTTACCACAAGCACCCCATCTATTTATAGCAATTTGAATATTAGTTTAAAATCATTTATCCATGTTTTCAGCTTTTCATCCAGCACCAAACAGTGAACTTAAGGCATCGACATGTTGGTTTTGATATGCTTGGTTAACATAATGACACCATGGCTGCTGTAAGACATGTCTCTGCTGCAAAAAGGCACCATACCAAGCCCTGTGTAGACCTTTCTTAAATATTGCCCAAATCACTCTGATTCAAGTCATTTTTGCCATGTTCCACATTAAATAAGTCCAATGTCATAGCCACTTATTACCATGAGTGGCTTTCTTTGGGGGGGGGGGGAGGGGGGAAATGCAACATTTCTGCACCACACAAGCAAACCTCAATGATCAAAATGGCTGGCAAACCAGAGCCAGTCTGAATTGAAGCCTGCTTTATTTTTAAATTTGTCATTTGCAAATCATCTAAAAATCTCAAGCTCAAAGCAGTAGTTTTTAAGGGGATTTTTGGCAGATGATATTTTTTCAGAAAAGGCCAATCTTTTTTCAACTGAAATTTACTAAACTTCAGTGGGAAACTGCTGATTGGCAGTCAGTTCTGATGCCTGGCAAAGGTTAAAAAAAAAAAAACCCCACAGATTATACCCCAAACAATTTACAAAAGTGTATGAGGTATGTAAGACATCTATCGAATACAGATCATAATGCTGAACTGTTACGTCTCCCTACCTTTGCTGTGTCTTCTCTGATACGGAGATTTCTCACAGTGATGCGTTGCTTTGTTTCAAACTTCTGACCAGGCATGTCCATATCTTCTGCATACTTATCTTCGTCATCACCTTCCTCTAGACCCTGTGGGTGATATACATGACATTAATTGCTGCTATTGCACTGTTTTCAAGGTACACAGCAATGAATTGGGTTCCAGAATGAACCCAAATATTAACAATAAACCCAGCTGCAGACTGCTTATCTGCATGTACGTGGTCGGAATCTATCCATTTAATTTACTCAGGACATATTGACTCTTCTGTTTTTCAAATTTAGCTACAGAATGGGTGACTTACGACAAAAGTTTCCTCTTCTTCTGTAAGATCTTCTGGATCCACACAGGACACAGAAACAGGTAGGATTTGATGTAGTCTACGGTCGTTCATTAACTAATCTTTTCCCTGGGTCAGTTTTATCAGTCACGTCTTCAAATTTGTTCATTTTTCATTTTGTTGTATTATAGCTAAATAAATTCCCAGTATCCCATGTAAACCCTCTGCTACTTACACAAGCAGGGGAAGTCACTCTCCCCACCTAAGGCAAACGTTGCAAATAGTGAAAGAGTTTGCATATTAAAATTCAAAGAAAATCCAAAAGTGAAAAGACGTTACCTTTTCTTTATTGCTTGCTTCTCTCATTAGTTTTTCTTCCAAGTCAGCTGCCTTGAGAGCCTGTTTAGCCTGAAACAATTTGTTCAAACTGAATGTGGTAAGCCACAGACTAGTAATAAAACTCAAGAGTACATAACAATGTTTCCCCAGGTACTTCACTTCAGTACTTCCATTTAGTTTAAGGCAGATTCTGGACTTATTTTATGCATCTGAAGATGTGGATGATAAGGATTCATTATGTAAACTTGGGAATTCTCTATGTGAAGGCTTCAGATAACCAAATAAATGCTTACCTCCTCAAGTTTACTATAGTCATCAAATATTTGACGCTGGTGCTCCACAGGATCAAAACCATTCCAAATGTCACGTTTGCCTTCAAAATCGTAGTTCATCTGCTGTGGAATGATTTCATCTGGTGCAATCTTTTCTCCAGTGAATTTAGCACCAATCTTCCTTGGTCTCTGAAAACCAGCACATCATTTTTTTCTTTGGTGTTTGCATCAGTAAACAGGCACATGAACACCATTCATATATTCTTCCTGCCCCTAAATACTTGAAGACAATTATGAACACTGAAATTATTATATCTAATTCTAAGTGAAAAACTTTTTTTTTTTTTTTGCTGAGTGGAAGTGCGAGGGAATGGATAAATTTAACTCAATATCTTACAAAACTCCTGGCAGTACTAACTCTAGCTGTATGATTTTAGGTATTGGGGAAAAAAATAACAAAAACCCCACCAAGAAAGCAAACTGCATTAAAAAAAAACAGTTTCAAAAATAGTGTTCTTAAAGTGAGTTTGTTTGCTGGTCTTTAAAAACGTATCTGCATCATTATGATCAAAACAACCATTGCAAGAACATCATAAGAATTAGCTGGTAGAATAATTCAGCTGATGAACACAGCACATGTAAAGTACCTTTTATGAAAAAAGAACAAAGAAGCCAAACAGAATAGACCAAATCCTAAATAAAGAAATTTTGTGCTGATTTCAACACATTACATCTTGACTTACATAAGCACACAACTCATAATGTGTATGTGTGCTCTTAAGCATGAAACCAAAGTATTACCAAACAAGTTAGCCACTACAGTTAGTCACAGACCTCCAAGCAATCTTTCTTCTTGTGAGTTAGTGCCCCACAATTTTCACATGCCCCCTTCCGAAACTTCAAAGCAATGGGACCCTGGAAGCAAAGAAAATGAGCTTGGAGCTGCAGCAAGTCACATGAAGATTGTGCGCTTATTAAGCGTAATTCACTAATTGTGCCTCTAATAAACAGTCAACTCAGATGAAAAAAAATGAAATCATTAGTTTTACCTCAGCCTGTTGTTCTGTTTTGTAGCAGTACTGAGGAATGGCTGATGACGCCAAATATAGACTCTTGTTCCCCATATTTTACCTTGATTCAGTTTCTTTTCTCTCACCATCAATTCAACTTTCTTCTAATTGCTTATTTTTAAAATTGCAAAAAAAAAAGGAAAACAACATTTGCACCACATGATTTAAAAGCTATTATTTAAATAAAACTGTGTTCTGTCATGTTTCTGCTAGTTAACTTAGCATTAGTAGATGAATAAAAATAAAGAAAACATTATTGTACTTCCTCATGGCACCTCAAAACTACCAATTCTGGCAAAATATTAAAATAACTCCACAAAAATTAATTAGTGACAAAATGTACCTCTTTGAAGCCTCTCTTTATTTCTGAATCCAACCCTGCATACTGCTCATGCTTTTCAGGCTGCGGCCGTTGGTGTCGCAATGTTGGAGTTTTTGCTCCTATGTACCATGGGGCTTGCATAATGTATTGCGGGATATGAGGATTTATGTCCCTGGGAAAAAAAACCATAAGCACTACTTAATCGGACACAACCCTTCACTCATTCAGGTAGATATTAAATATTTTATATACTATAGAAAGATAAGATTTTGTCTCTCAGTAGCATAACTGTCTAGTGATTAACAACATTGCCAAGATTAAGCTATAAATATTGAGACAAAGTATTTATTATTACAATATACCATATATGAGTTTATGTTATTATAAGCTTTACCGACATATAATCACAGCAAAACAGCACAAATCTACATAAGAAACCATGAAATCATGTCTTACTTTCCCTCCTCATCCTTCATGGCTGGTGCTGTGCCAGCCTTTCTGGCTTCTTCAAGCTCCTTCATTTTCTTCCAGTCCTCTCGTGACTGTTTTTTGGTCTCTCCATCTCCGGCAGACTGCTCTGATCTTGCCAGCCGTCCGATCTCGGACGGCGGCAAGTTTAGTTGGAAAGTCATGATGGTTGATAAGAACTAATACAGATCTGTAGAAAACATCCCGATGGAGTTATGAAAAAAATTAGCAGTTAAACATCAGGCATGCATGCAGGCTATCCCTCTCTCTCTCTGTCTCTCTCATACACACACAGAGATATTAATTTATCATCATCTGCGCTTAGAGATCGTTATGGCACCACTAATGACTTGGCAACTAGCTTCCTTTATTTCTCTCTATATATATATATACAGATATATTAGCATATTATTATATATAAAAAGCAGGCAAGCACTTGACTTACACTTAGTGACACAAATGTTAAATGACGGAGTTGTGACACTGACATGAGTATGATAATGATCATCCTTTCCTTATAATGTTCGGTGTATTTCAGCTTTTCTGTATTTTGCACAATTAAATGTGACATAGTTTACAGCAGTACTCTAAATTTAAAATTCTTAAATGATTATAAATTAATGGTGATGATACTGTAAATATGAGAGCCAATTTCGTTTAGAACCGAAAACGCAATATCATATTGAATATGCTTTTCTTATAAAAGTGGAACAAATCACAGGTTTTTTAAAAATACTACTGTGGTTATTTTAGAAAAAAACATCAATTAAAACAAACCTAGAGCAAACCAGTACTTACAATGATGCTTCACTCCTTCCAAAAACACAGTAAAATTATTCAACTGTTTTTGATGACAGCATACAGCGTAAACTGCGATTGAACCGGAAGTTTATTATTCGGGTAACAATACAAACAAAACTCCGCTCCACTGTAGTCAGAGCAATTTCGATTAAATAAAATAATGTACAGCAAATAAAAGTACTAAACTTTTTTCTTTTATAGAGTTTCAGATCCATATTTCAATTTTTATGAACGTCTTAGGGGTGTAAGGAGCCAAAGGGAGGTCATTGCCACCTATCAGCAGCAGACGGCACGTTCGTAAAATGACACTAGTTGTGAGAAACATGCAAAATGCCGTCAGATTGCGTCTAAGGGTCATAAAAAAGAATGTGAATATTTTGAGAAGACTAATGAATATCGATCGATACGATGTGTCTGTCTTATTTGTTTATGATGACTTTATTGCTTCTCTGAACTCTGACTACAGACATGTGCAAAGTCCTACAGATGTTTTGTCATTTCCTGCGCTTGAGGTATTCGGTATTGCACTTAAATAAAAGTAAAAATAAACAAAAAATGTTTTCATCACATACAAAGAAAATTCCTTTATTTTGTCTTAGTGAATTTGTAATGCTGTTGTAACTAAAATTATTTCACACTTATGACATTGTCACTGTGCTACTTATTAAACTCGAAACATGTTATGACGATTCTTCTGTGCGTACAGGAACAGCTGCCGCAAAGTTATTGTATGTTCTTTCTACTAGATCACTCAACCAGGAAGGCTACCAGAGCATACCAGAGATAAAAGCGATGATGTATGTCTAGGCGACATCTATCTAGCACCCTTATACATTCAAAACGAATGCCAAAAATATGGCGATGATTTTTACAGTGTTTTGATGGTAAGTATAGAGATGCATAACATTCTGTTCTACAGAAATGTAATATTTATTGGACACTGTTTTGATTGTAAAGACTCAACTAAAAGTTATACGTACTTAAAAAAAATCCCTGGTTTCAGTATCATCATGTGTGCTAACAAAATAGAACAGGGATAGTGGCACTATTTGTACATTTTGCACATATTGCAGCCATTTCTTGTTTACAGTATTTGTCTGTTGTTTACAGTATTTATCTATTGTTTTACAGGCAACAGTGGCACATGGTCTGTGCCACTTGATTGGGTATGACCATGAGAATGATGATGATTGGGCCCGCATGGTGGGGGTGGAGAAAGACATACTGTCAAGGTTCAACAAGCTTACAGGCTACAGTAGCAGGCCTCTTACTGCTGTTGGTCACTGAAATATCTTTATAGAATAGCATTTCAGATGTTGTTGTCACAGACAGTGAACTATACCTCACTCCACACTGGCGAACACTCACTCGCACATGGTGATTGGTGTGAATACACCCAAAACTCTGAGCCCTTAGAAAGAGGAAATTGACTTATGTTAGGGCAGTGAGTGAATGCAAGCCCAAATGAAGGTTTGGCAGGAGAGTGTAAGGGCGACTGAGCTGGGAGTGGTTGCAGGACTAAAAGTATGTGAATGTTTCCTATTTTGTATTTTTGCCTTTTTTGTCTCTTCCTCTTTTTACCCTCTCTTCCTCCCTCCTTGTGATAATTTATTTTGGGAATGAATGAGTGTAGCTTAAAATTCTGTGCAGCGTTATTTTGTGGGCATGGAAGGAAGAATGAATTTGTGTGAAACTCGTGAGTAGAATTGGGTGAAAGCAGGAAGGAAAAAACCTTGAGGGCATGGGGTGGATGTCTGAAGCGAGGCTGGTTGGCCCCTGTAACCATGGTTTGCTACAAAATGAATCCCAGGATTGCTGCAAGCAGAATATCGGTCTTGGAAAGGAGAACATGGATGGTTAGCCTGCTTAGCTATCCTCCCACTATGCTACTGCAAGATAAATGAACCGTCCATTTAAGAGTCAATGAGAGGCTTGACATTGGTCTTGGCAAGCAGACAGCAATCCAGCAGTATATATTATCCATGGTCTCATTTAATTTCTCTCTCTCTCTCTCTCATTCTTGCACACACCATCTGTTTCATTTGTCATACTTCAATGAATCCGGTTTTGTTGTTATTTAGTAAAGCGTTTAAGCACCCTTGGAATATTTGCCCCTTGCGCTCTATACTGCTCTCCGTCATTTTGTCTGAACGGCAAGATAAGCAGGGGAGATAACAAAATAAACATTGCTGGATTTCCCTTCCCTTCTTCTAAACAACGTCTTTTTGGGGTCAATTTCTAAGATCGTAGTTGGAGAATATTTGAAATTTAAAGTGTGGATCGCAGAAGTTTCGAAGCATACTTCAAGTCTTTCGAACAGTGACAGAACAAAGATGCGAAAATGACAACAAAGTCTGCAGAAACGCCAAACCAATCTGGCGAGAAACAGAATGGTTTCTCGACTCCACCTTCACCCCCACCCATGGTGGGAGTGCTGCTCTCTGCTCCGTCCACAGGTAACGTTCTTCTTTTAGACTTTGATCAAGTTTATGTAATTCACATGAAGCGTGTAGATGAGAAAAGTGAAATCGTCTTTTGATTTACAAATTAGCAACATGTTTAGATGTTATCAGAGAAACGTGGCTGCCAGGCTGCATGTGCAGAATACACGCGAACGTCTTCAGTTTACCGAGAAGGCACTCCATCAGTCTATGTGTACTGCTGGAACAATCGACCAGAAACAGTTTAATGTAACGCATCAGCGCAAAAAAATAATGTACGAACAGTCGTTTTATTGGGCTACGGAATAAATAAGATATGGTTATTGCATAGTATTGCTTCTGGCTGGTGATTCGTCGCAGTTGTACGTATCATGGCTGTGTACTTTGTATGCCTTATCTGGATTAGTTTTGAGATTCTCGATAGAGTGGTTGTTTAGGCCACACTCATCCTTTAACTGTATAAAATCCTTATTAAGGAAAACTACTGTTCAGGTGTTTTTAAGAAGCTGCAGAGGGCTTTAAGAACAGAGTGCTTTTATAATTTTAGTATACGTTAGTAAGTAGTATATAATTTGAACAAACAGTTTCACTTCTGTAATCATACAGTTCACACAAGCACACAGCGTACCTACCAGAAGGAGATGCAGTTTTTACTGGTAAGAGCTATAGAAGAACAGCAAATACCTGCAATACAACAACTGGCAAGGCAGGGAGTCAATCTGGACTGCACAATTCTTTACAGCAAAACCCCTCTCACCCATGCCATTGAACAAGGCTACCTGGATGTTGCAAGGCAGCTTGTGGCCTGTGGGGCTGGGGTCAATTTGCCAGAGACATTAGCACAAGCAAAACGGCCGTTGCATTTAGCTGTAAGCATTGGTTCGCATGAGCTGCTCCTTTTCCTGCTGCAGGAAGGAGCGGCAGTAGATGGCCAGGATGGGTGTGGCGTGACACCATTGCAGCAAGCTTCCTTCATCGGTGATTGCAGGTCAGTGGAGATCTTGCTGGCTGCAGGAGCTTCGGTCAGGAAAGGAGATTCTGTGGGAAGAACAGCCTTCCATCGTGCGGTGGAGGGCTACCATTTTGAACTGGCTGATTATCTCTTGACCCAAGGAGCCGATATAAATGCCATGGACAACCTGGGCTGGACAGCACTCTACCAGTGCATTGTATTTTGTCAGAGGCATAGTGTTCAGTACTTGCTAGACAGGGGGATGTCACCCAGCGGCCAGGACTACAAAGGTGAGTGTCCCCTAGTTGTTGCCTGTGATCCTCAGCGCCGTGGCAACATCTACACAGTCCTGTCATCATCAATGGATTTCTACAAGCGAGTGAAGAAGATCCCTACTCCAGCCCTGCAAAGTCTTCTGCTTGGTGAACGAGAGTGTAGCAATTGCGAGCTGAAGATCTTGCATCAACTGATCAGTGCAGGTGCTGACATCAGCCAAGCACCTGTCAGACTGCTGTGGCAATCTCCCCAGTGCTCTCAGTCGCGGTACAGTCTCATTCGTTACTTGGTTCTTTGTGGCTCCAGAATACAGCCTGACGATCTCAGCGGAGAGCTGTTTCCAAATCAGACAGATAAGTTTCGGAGATGGCTGCAGGAACAGTTTGTACAACAGCTCAGCCTGCAGAGGCTGTGCCGTACTGTTATTCGGAGTGGTCTTGCTGCAAAAGGCAGGGACATTCAAGCATCAGTGCATCTTTTGCCAGTGCCTGGAAAGATTAAACAGTTTCTGCGCCTTTCAGACTTCTGGACATATATGTTAAAGAATCCAATAGTTGACAGACAGTGTAGTGTCTGCTCCCAAAACTGATTTCATTAACATTTTCTCACCACTCAAGATCTGTGAATAAATGTGCACTTGTACGTGTATTTTTATTTGTGTGGATATGTCTTTCTTCACAGCATTATGACATGGTATTTGAAAAAAACCAGCAAAAAAGGCTTATGTATTGCTGAGTATGTAGAGTGTGTTGGTTTAACTAAGCATCACTGTTTGTAAACATTCATACTTTTGCAGAGAAAAGTCCAGAAATAAAGTTTGCAAATAGTAGAAGTGGAAGACAGAAGGCTGATCAGTGGATCAGAATTTAAAGTAAACCAAATAAACCGTATGGAGTGTTTTTAAATTAAAAGTTTTACCATTGCAAACATCCCAAGACAGTTTCCCCAAGGAGAGGCAAGAAGACTATGGATTTGAGGTGATGTAGTTATCCATACAGAAGCAACTTATTTTAAATTTCATTATTGAAATTAAAAATATTTTATTCAGTTTGCTATACTTTCTGTTAAATGGTAAAGGACAATTGAATTTCAGAATGTGCAAGACAAAAATAAACCAGTAGAGATCCTGGATTTTTTGCTAAATCAAAATTTCTTCATTTGTTAATTCTGAATGAAAGAAGACTGAAGAGAACAGGTATATTAAGTGCATGTCATCTTCAGTCTGTCACAGGGTACGAGTTCTTAGCTGGAAGTGCAAGTACAGTACTTCAAACATTTAATGTGTGAAAACTGAATTACTTATTTCCTTTTTTTCATTGTATCCTTGAATTACTGGGATTAAAAATATGTTTTACTGTTTGGTTTCTAGTTTTAAAACTTTAAAAAGTAGTTTTGTTTATACTGTGTATTCATATTGTAAAAGGGGAAATTTCCCATTATTAGTTTTCTTGTGATAATCATATAGTTCCAGTTTATACAGGTGCATAGTTAAGGAAAATAAAAATATGTGTATCATTTGCAAATTATTTTATTATTAGCCAGTATAGCCCGGGTATTTTTCTTTTAAGAAAGAGCACAGAAAGTCACAATTCAGCTTAGCCAATAAACACCGAGGTGTCATGTTAAGCCTTATCCCACCCACCCCTACCCCTTCTCTAATTCCCACCCCTGTACTAACTACCCCACCCGAACTATGAGCCTACCCCTTCCCTATCCCCGCCCGAACTCTGACCCTCCCCCTCCTCCACCTGGAAACACCCTTGGTCCCCTCCTGGAGACATAGCCCACCCCTACTCCTACTCTTTTACTAATACCAACTCCTAACCCTCCCCCTTTCTGAACCCCACCCCGAACTCTGACCCTCTACCTGGAAACACCATTGGTCCCCTCCTGGAGACATAATCTTAAGCCTTACCCACCCACCCCTACCCTTTCCCT
>SMGT01007683.1:849393-859438 GCA_004794575.1 Lanistes nyassanus
CCCCCCCCCCCCCTCCCCAGGAAATCCTCGGCCTCCAGAAAAAACAGTCGGGATATAGAGCTCACCATTTGATTAGCTACACACAACCATGACTTGTACATGTTGGCTTGTCAAGCGAGGCAGGGGAAAGTACTCTTCATACAATAGGGAACATTGGTGATCTTCCTTGCACATTGATCGCCATCTACACCTGTTAAGGGCCTCGTCATATTTATTATTTCATTTATATATATACATCCAAGTATAGGGTCAAAATATGGCCTATGATCTGTGGGTAAAAAGGAATCCTTGTGCCAAATTTTGAGTGGATCAATTCATGGCTGTGGATTTGTATAACACGCACACACATTTGGATTTATATCTTGGATTCAGCTGGTGATGATTCTTCTTTAACCGCTTTCTTACCTGGAGGATTATCATACTGCACAAAACATAGACATACAGCAAAACCTGTCTGTAGAGGACCCCTCTGAGACAAGTGGGCGCTCATCTGAGGGAGCGTCGGCAGGACCATGTCAGTGATCATACAACACTAGATGACAGTATACAGTAGTACATGTAAAAAAAAAAGGACAACATGATGGAATAGTGAAGTTCATTAAATCAGAAAGAACAATGAATCCATCTGAGATCAGCTTGTGTGGTTTTTGCATGCAAACAAAAAGAAATGTGTAGTTGGTGGCCCTTGCCTAACTAAGAAATGTGCGTATCTTCTAACACAGTCTTCACAGACGTGGCTGTCACGAGAAGTACATCCTGAGTGTGCTGCTAGAGCAATCGGGGACTGACCATGTCCCAAGGCTTCCTTTGTTGATATCACATGGGCAGTAATGAAATCATCGTTTTCATCACCATCGCTCTCATCAGAAAACATCAGATGTGTGTGTGTGTGTGAAGTCCCAAGGAAAGAAATAGCTGTGCCGCAAACGATGTCTTGCAAGCGGGACCTCGATAGCTCTGTGGTTCATTATCGTCGGGGGACATTTAGAAAAAAATTCTACTTATATGCACTAACATAACCCCAGAAAAAATTCTATATATTATTATATACAATATAGAGCTGCGGACTAGTGTGTGGAAGGACCGTGTCTGCTATAAACGGGGAAAACATGCAACGGGGACCAAAAGTCACTGTCCGCTGTTTGCATTAGTGTGGCCGCCCGTTTTAAGGGCTGGGGGGGGGGGTGTCGGTGTGACGTGACGGGCCGTACCTTAACTTATTGGACTCGACTTCTCAGAATTACTGGACAAACTTTTATGGTGATCCCGTAAAAATGTAGATTTAATTGAGCAATCGTCACCAAAACCTTTACTGCCTCAGGTCAATGGTTTCTACACCAGAGGGTGACGACGCTATGAAATAATGCGAATAACTAGAGAAATCTACCCAAGGAAAATATTCTCATACTCTGACACGTTCGCTCAGTCTCACGCAGGCAAAACACTTCTAGCTCAAGAGCCCCCACCCTCGTAAAACACACAACTGCAGCGAACCGTTATTCAACATATATTTCCAACACTAACTGACGCGACAACACCAAATATATCTGCAGATTATTTACAAAGAATCACCTTGCTCGTGTCTAGGGTAAGACGGTGCCTGATTACGTCATACCACGTGGTATCAGACAAAGAAGATAATCAAACTCCAGAGGGGAAATCAAATTGCAAAACGGCCTATGATCCCGCTCTATATACACATACAGTAAGTGACCGACAATAGAGCTCCTACTCTCGTCACTACTGAAACAACTACTTCTTCAATACTCAGTTCTAAAGCTATTCAACCCTGCATACCAATACAGTAAGTGACCGACAACAGAGCACCCACTCTTGTCACTACTGAAACAACAACTTCTGCAATACACAGATACAATAAGTGACCGACAACAGAACACCTACTCTGGTCACTATTGAAACATCGGCTTTACCGCAATACACAGCTACAAAAAGTGACTGACAACAGAGCACCTACTCTTGTCACTTTTGAAACAACTGCTTTACACAGTTCTAAAGCTATCCAACGACCAACAAGAAAGCTAAGACTCGGCCACGATCCGCACTACACTCTTACCTCCCCTTGACGTATTGCCCGGCCACTAGCTTATGGCGTCTCCTGTCTCCAGCAGGATAAAACCACCTATCTTAATTCAACCCGAGTCCCAGACTCTAAGATAAGTTTATGGTAAGAGCAGTCCTATAAGGGGCAACAGCAGTAGTCACTTACGAGCCTTTGTCTTGTAGACTTGTCGGCGAAATACAGCCCAGTGTAATCGTGTGATTGCTAGCTGAAGCTCTTTCTTCCTAAAATGGCGAGGGGTAGAGGTCCGTGGATCTACACGCGTTCGCTTCTCGTGGTCCTCCTACATTAACTCTCTCTCTATGTCCTGTCCTCTTTGTGTGTCCCTCGTAATCGCGTTTTTGCCTCCTTAAGTAGTAGGCGTTCTGACGCATTAACCTTGAGTAAACCGGTTCTAGTCAGACCAGGTGAAGCAGGGCAGCAGCCATGACCAATGACGTATCACTCACCTACCTAAGTGTGAAGAGAAGGGGAGGAGCTAGCCGGCTAAACTAAAAGTGACATGTGATACCCTAGGAGTGACATGTGACAATCGGTAAGGTGTCCGCCAGTTTAAGGAGCCGCTACATACAGGTTTTGCTGTATAAGTGTGTGTGTGTTGGTGGAGGAGGGGGGTATGAAGAGACAGTGCAGTCCACTTAACATGAGTTTTAGAGGACAAAGAAGTGTTGGTTGATTGTGAATTTACCTGATGAGACGAAATAGGAGCATGCCAGTTGGGAGCTCACTGTGAAGGATAGCACATACTTACGTTTAACATGGATCCAGGATGTGGGTAACTTTTTTGAAAGGCCCACTAGAGACCTACCGGCTGCGCGAGTGTTTACTTGCGACAGTAGGGCCAGTCCTATATACAGATGCCACGTTCAAAGAACTTACTGTGAGTTATCGAAAAAAAAATCACCCTGTTACAGTTACTATACAGGATGCCCCGGATAGGACAGACAGAGAGATTACATAGCCAGATATCATTATGGGGTACTTCCAATGACAGAGGTGCACAGGACACACAGTACACGCGAGGGTGTGTAACCAACGGTAGTGTTTCTGCTTCTTTCTTTGACCCTCTGTATGAGCATAGATTCCTGGACGCAGACCGCACTTTGAATAAACAATGGTGTCCGTGGTGTGTATATCTCAAAGCAAACTGTTGTTGTTGCTTGTGCAACGATAACATCGTCGTCGTTCTTCCTGCTGTTGTTTATTGATTTGGCGTTCCTTCAGAATCTTCTAATGTACACAATAACGAGCAAGTAACGTCAGCATTTACTTATATACATTCAGTGGCCACGTGGAAAGTAGTTTTCTGTTTCTGAGCCATTACATTAGATGATAACTGTTATATTTAAAAGTAGTCCTATTGTAATTCGCTAAACTGCTCTTATTTGTTTCGATTGACAAGCCATTATTGAATCAAGAACAAATGAGGACAGAGCGCTATAAATCGTCAAACGACAACCCCAACAAAGTACTGGCAGCGCTAGACACAACCGTACGCTGACGTATGCAATCAAGGGAGCCTACCGTACCCAAACACGTAGCAAAGAGAGAGTCGAAAGTAAGATCTGCCACGTTCCTTACTTTCGACTCTCTCTTTGCTACGTGGTAAAATCGAACCTTTGCCTGTGTGAATCACAGCTGTGTTCAAAGCTTTTGTTCTGTTGTACCATCTGGGTCCTTTTGTCACAAGTCTAACAAAAATATGAACTAAGGATGCAAAGCAGAAGAGGTAAATAATCTTTTTTTCTATTTTAGCCTGCGGCTAAGACAGTGTTTGAGAAAAAATAATTCAAAGCCATAAGATTCTTTTATCAGAAATGATTGGGAAACCTAAAAGCAATCAAGAGCGGAAGATTTGGAAAGGATTTGCATTAGCAAAATGGTTCTTAAATCAAGGGTGCACCGATTTTTATAGAAGTCAAATTTGGATATCGTGCCATGTCTGTTCTGTCATATCGCACCAGTGGTACAGTTTAAAAGACCACAGTACGATCTACCTTTAAAAATGTCATCGTTTCCAAGATCCCCTCCTACAGAGTCTGGGTCTCCAAGATCACTGTCTTCGCGTTCCAGGGCTCGAAATCAAAGATCGCAGACTCTACCTCCATGTTCACCCCCGGTGCCTCCAAGATCGCAGACTCTACCTCCATGTTCACCCCCGGTGCTTCCAAGATCGCAATCCCTTCCACCACTCCCCCACACACCCTCGCATTATCAGGAATAACCTTTTCTTGTTTGCCACGTCAGATCAGAACAAATTCAGACACATAAAACTACGCTCAGAATGACTCCGGGTCTAAACATTGCCAGTACACATGGGTCAGCCACTTATGATCCCGGGTCAACATGGCGTGTGTGTGTTGCCGAAGCTGCGGAACAGCACAAAGAAAGTCTCCAACGTTTGCACACGGGCATGAGCTCTATAATTGAACAATTAGTTCCTTAATTATAGAATTCTATAGTTAAAAAATTAATTCCATAGTTACAGAACCAATGAAAAGCCACCAGCGCACGTAAACAAAGACTTGGAAATGCGTGCCACGATAATATACTCGACGATGATGATGATTGCGCCAATGAACCTTATTCAACAAGTTGTTGCCTTTGTAAAATCGACAAAATATGCAGCTTGAGCCTGACACAGAAACAACACAAAAATTAGCGCCACCGTGCGCCCCATGTTTTGAACGAGAGCGCATTCGTATTGGCAGAGTTTTGACTGGGAGTGATTCTGTGGGTAGTCATGGCTAATTCAAACGGACAATATTTTTTCATAAGCATCGTAATATCGTTTTCTCCCGACTTACAAGCTGCAATAAAGGAAGGTAGAAAATCTTCTTGTTGACGTCAAAGTCCTTAGAATTAAAGAAACCTGTGCTGCGGATTAACTTTAGTTATACTCTGAACTCCTTTAGCTCAGAAGCGAAGATGCTGGGCCAAGTAAATTGTTTTCCTTCTTTTCACGGACTGGTACACAATCCTTTCTACGGGACTACAGTATGACAGTTACTTATTTGTCCCCCCCCCCCCACACACACCACCACCTTTTCTGGAGGGTTTTTCTTGAAAGACTTTGCTTCAAATATAACGATGAACTAATAATTAATTTTTAATAAACAGAGTACGCCGGGGTCACGGTGCTTTATAGATGTACTGGACTGACATGATGGTGTCATGCTGAATCTGTCGTCCTCAGCAGGCGTGGTTTAGTAACAACAGACTAATTGCTGTTTTCCTCTTGTCGTACGTGAAAGCTTTAGAAAGCAGGGGGCGCAACGAGCTGTTTCCTTGCTTTCTTAATCTGTCTTGTTGCGAGTCTCTGGCTACCTGTCTAGTCAGCTACATGGGGTTGTGCAGGCACGCGTGTCTGCGTGAATGCGTGAGTAGTATTCACCTGTGCGCGCGTGTGTACTTCCTGATGTTTCAACTAGAATTGTATCTTTTGTAAAATAAATAAGTTTAAAAAATGCACACACACACACACACCCCAAAACCAAGAAGCTGACTATACATGAACAGTAGGAGTCTTCATCTACAGTTTCGGGGAACGTCCGCAGCAAACTGGTTGCTTCATGAACGAAAAATGAGAATGCTAGGAACAAATGGTCGCCTGCCGGAGCTAACGACATGGGATCGATCTGCAGTGCATGAAGGGCTATGCTTGAAATGTAATTGTCACTGCTTGAGAGTTGATCTGCAGTGTTGCCGAAGGACCTTCTGGATTTAAAGATGTGCAAATAGCAGGGTGGGATGTAAGACGTTTAGGTGAGTGCCATCAGAAGGGATGTAGAACCGTTTTCTGCAAAGTTTCCTTGAACTGCGCTGGTGGGATCAAGACCTACAGATAAACGAAATATGCAAGCGTTTTCCGAAGTGGAACGTGGGAGGATTCGTTCAAAATACATTTGTGGGGTGCTATTTTGTGAAGATTGCTTGTGAAACTTGTAACTGTCAAAGAGGATCATGAACTTTAAATTCATGCAATTTGGTTGATCGTAAAAGTCCTCATGCATTTAGTGTCGTTTTTTAAAAAATTGGTTTGTAGTACAAATGTGGGTACTAATTTACAGCATACTGAGAAAATTCATGCCACACCCATGCATCGAGAAGACAAACTCGTTTATATATATACGTCTATAACCACCAGACCCACATAGTATGAAAGCATAATTATGTAATTAAGATTTTCACCAACGTTTAATTAAAACAAACTGCGTGTACATTTTAAGAAGACAAACATAGAAGTTATAGAGGATACAATTTATATTTTTGCAGTCGTCATTGTTGCTGGGGTCTTCAGGAAAAAATGTATATAGGAGGTTTGCACAAATAGTTATCCTCCTTCCCCAACAATAAAACCGCCACCAATGCAATAGTAATGATCACTCAGAATGACAGACATGACAGTTTACCAGTTTATTTACATAGAAATTAAGAAGAAGTTTTCTTTTGAAATGGTGTGCAAAGTTCACTGGGTGCAAGATATTTTCACAAGTGGTAAGTGGAGGACTTCCGACCAGCATGTTGTTCTTCATAGCGAATCTTTCAGAGTCATCCTTTGTTATGCCTTACTGTCTTATAGATACACTTCATCTTGTAAAAAAAATGTTAGAATAATGTGATTTGGGAAGATGGTAAAGCTAGCTTCGTGCTGGTTTTTCAAGTTCTAATTTACTTGTATTTCATGGCATGGTTTTTTTTTGGAGTGCTAGGGGTAGGTTATGTGTTTTATTTGTAAGTGCTGTTGTACAAATGGGGATTTCCGGAAGGTTCAGTGTGAAGCATTCTCCTGAACCCGAATGACTTGCATCTGGTCTTGAGTGCAGAAAAGCCAGGCTGACGTGCAGATGGTCTTATAATAGATAGTCTTTCCTTGTTCACGAGTCATCCACATGCGTACCTTTGATGTTCACCCGCCAAAGGTTGCTACCACATTGCTGAAAGCGAAACGTAGTGTGAAGGAATCAGTATGTGCACAGAACATGAAATGTAGGCCTACTTAACCTCTTCCTTTCGACCTTACAGTGTGGGCATGACTACATTCTCGTTCATTCTTCGAAACTTTATAGAAATTTCTGCAGATTGAAACAAAAGAATGACCATCATGTAACTCATTCCAGACACACTGGCTAAAGAAATGATAACCAGCTGAGGGTCTTTTTCCACAATTAATCAGATCTTCGCTTCACCCAGCCCCACCCAGCCCCACCCAGCCCCACCCAAGTAAGGACAATTCTTCCAGTAAGAATATCCGCCTAATTGAAAATTTTCGTGAGGGTGAGAGGGGGGAAGTACGCAGAAAGCGCAAGAAGAAATATAGAATTTTCCTTTGTACCGTAAAGAAATAAACTTACAAAGTTCCAACTTGGTACGTAAACAGGTAAATTTTGGTCTTTATAGAAAAGATCCTGTGCCACGGAGTAGGACGAGACTCGCGTCTTTGCGAAAACATTTTCAGCGGAATCCCTCTCGCTGCCTTACTAGCGGCTCCTTCATTAATACAGACTTTTGAGACCCCACTCTCACCACCCTTCTCCTTTTGCCTGTTCTTACCCTTCAGACGCATTTACAGCGAAGGGGAATAAGAAATATCAATTTTTTAAAAATAGTTTGCCGATAAAAATGTTACAAAGAATCGTACGGTAGGGTCTTTACAGTTATGATTGGAACGAGACAAGCATACATTTGCGCAATGGCTGCGAACAAATTTTAAACATTTTGTAGCCATTTACCTTAGCAAAGACTAGAATATTATTTGCTGCTGCTTATAATACAGTAATTCTACCTATAAAACGTTCTGTCCCAGCATGCAAGGTCAATTCAGCCGAGACTCTATCAATTTGAGACTTCGCGTTGCATGCTGGGACTGCAGCTGCTTCTGCGTGACGTCCAATAGGTCCAGCAGGCAGAAAACACAACACACCTCCTGCGGCTAATGGGAAGAGGAAAGGCATTGGCCCCATTCCAGATCCTGCTCCTGCTCCTGCTCCGTCCCCCATGCCTCCCATGCCTCCCATGGGTCCCATGCCTCCCATGGGTCCCATGCCTCCCATGGGTCCCATGCCTCCCATGCCTCCCATGCCTCCCATTGAACGTAGCATCATCGGCATCAGCATGCTGTTTCGGAGGTTGTCGCTTCCAGACATCATGCTAAACATCATCATGGACATCATCGGGTCCATGAGCTGGCTGTCCCCCATTTCTGAAACGACCACAGTTAACTCGTTAGATCTCTTTTGGTTTGTCTTGCCTTTCTGTCCGTCCATCCGTCCGTCCATCAGTCTTTAACATTCTTCGTGGCCCTTTGAATGACCTTGTATCATAAGAAAAATAAAATCCGCATGATCACAACTGTGGTAGTGCAAATTAGAATATACTTTAACTGGTGAAACATGCTTGAAAGATGATGACAGACAGCGTGCCGTTTGAAGGTTTGTGAAAGAACACCCACGCACGGATTCACATAAAGACACAGTCTTACCTAAACAGCAGAAGACCAGCAGGCAGGTGAACAGTAGAACGGCTAAACCACGCATTCTGTGCTGCTTGCAGTTACCTGAACACATTAAGGAGACCAAGAGTGAAGGATTGGCACCAAATACAGTTAATAAAGTCTTTGTCGATTGTTGTTGTTTTGGGAGGGAAAGTGCTTCTACCTCTAGATGATTCCGCACTGGGTGGGGAGGGGGGAGCAGTGGACTTGGGGAAAGAAGGGGGCCTTGGCTTAGTGCTCTGAAATGGTGGTGGCTACGTTTGGTCCCTCTTGTTGGTCTCTTTCCTGGCGCACTGTCGCTGCTGGTGGAAGGTAGCTGTCTGTGGCTTGAGTGATGGAGCGCTTGCTGGTCGACCCTACTGTCACCCTGTTCCAACATTCTGCTTATCTCTACCTCTATGTTCAGCTATTAATTTTAATGCTCTAAATTTTATGCTTGTCCTATAGTTTACTTGGTGTATTTTAATGGTTTGTACCCCCTTTTTAATTTTGTATATTTCAGATATACCTAACGTCTGGATGGGCGTTTACTACCTGCGTTGTCAGATCCATTATGTATTATCTTATATCGTTTGGAGAATGTAGAGACGATTTTAGATTTAAGTTAAGGTTTAGATTGTGCAGAGGATTTTTCAGTTCATCCCTTTGCTGGCTGCTTAGGCTGTGGGGAGTGTTAAGTCTGTCCCCACAACTACGGATCACCGGGTCCTTACGAACAAGATGGTATTCTCTCCATTTAGTCTCATTCTGGCTAGTCTACTTTGGTCGGCTCTGTTGGAATGGAACAGTGTGAGCTCGTTACTCGGAAGTTCTTCTAGCTCTCTCTTGGTGCCTTTGGCTTCCTTTTTATACTTTTCATCCAACTGTATTATGTATAGCTGGTTTAATGGCTACTTTTCTCTCTTCGGCTGAAATGGGTTCATTTATCTGAATGACGTTTGTGGTTGGATTGTCTGTTATTGCTAGTTTACCCAATCTATCTGCGTCCTCGTTTCCTTTGATTCCTACATGCGATGGCACCCAGGCGATGGCACCCAGGCTAGCTAAAGCCAACTGAGAGGGAATGTGTTCGAGACTTTGGATTACCTCATCTATCTCCATCTCCAGAGATACACGCACGCAGTTGCCGATGGTGATCATGAAGAACGTAATGTTTCTGTCCGCGTTGTGATCGAAAAGAATGAACTTTCAGCTGAGGAATTTGACTTGTTTTGGGGGTATTTTGTAGTTGTGGCTGCAGCGGTGGGGTGAGGTTGTAGCGGTGGGGTGAGGTTGTAGTGGTGGGGTGAGGTTGTAGTGGTGGGGTGAGGTTGTAGTGGTGGGAGACCGTACACATAATGTCGAACAGGAGATCTGTACCTATAGCTTTCAGGCTTTTGGCATTTCACTGCTGCAAACGCACCGTGCGCAGTTCTGGAGTTAAGTTTGTCCTCTTCAACATAGCTTCCAGCCTTTGGACATTTGTTTACTTC
>SMGT01007683.1:874458-887938 GCA_004794575.1 Lanistes nyassanus
GGGGGGGGGGGGGGTGACGTTGGTAGGAAGGTACTCAGGGCTGTCCAGAAGATGAGTGTTGATTGCATCAGCAGGTTGGAGCTGTCGGGTGTATAAATCGGTGAACTGAATACAAGTTCTCATTTGTGAGTCAGAACGAATTCAGACTTTGCACCTTTCGCACTGACGTCTTCCGGTGCAATAAACCCCATCTCTGACGTCACGTGCCACAGAGAACAGTGAAGGAATGTACGTGTGCATGACAGAGTAAGTCAGTGAGTCATCAGACTGAGTGGGCAGGCAGGAGGTTGGCAGGGGAGAAGGACTAGAGAAGGACAGGAAATGAGAGACTCCATAGGTAGGTGAGCTAGCGAGGTAGTGGTGAGTTAGCGGGTGGACGAGGGCAGTGTTCCTGGGACTTTGTAGGTCTACTCTCTTGTGAGAGAGTGCTTACGTGATCACGTGTTTGATTCTCCATAAGGCAAATTCTTGATAATTTATCAACCAATCCATGAAGGAGATGCCAAGTTGCGACACATTTACTTCGCCACAAAGCGCCTGCCACCAGTTTCACTCTGACATTTCTAATCGTAGGGAAATGACACAAGTGAAATGTGTTTACAAATAGACATCCTTCCTTCCCGCCAGATATGGATAATAACCTTTATCCAAATGGGCACGCAGGCATGCGCGTAAATGCACCGACAGGAAAAGTTAAAACAGGCAATATATGAAATTAAAACTGTTAACCTCTCTACTACTGCAGATTGCTGTTCTTGACTAATTCATGCAAGTTAATAAATAAGTAGTTACGTTAATGATGTTTAATTAAGAAAATAATTCATAATGTTATTTAGAGTCATTGATTTGTATCAGTTCTCAGATCAGATGGGGAGATAATTCTAAGAAGTAAAGATACGAATTTCACGCATGCGTGGAATAATGCTCTGTGAATGCTGTTACGCAAACCTTTTGTGACGTAAGCGAAGGTATCAACAGCTACGGAATTAATGGCTACGTCAAGGAAGAGTAAAACAGATGAAGAGGTGAAAAGTAAAGCGGTCACGCCATTCGAATTGTTTTCCTTTGTTTCTTTCTTTGTTTGTTTATTTGCTATGTTTTCATGCAGATTTCTAATTAAGGCCAATGTAAAGCTGAGAAAACCCTCCACATTGAATACCTTATGCTATAATTATGAACAGGATGTAAAAACAGTTGTTTATATCCAGTTTTAAATAAGGATTTTTTAAAAAAAATCTGACAGTTAAATATAACCTTTGACAAGACAGCACGCAGAGTTAGTGCGGGTTGTTTGTTTTTAATTAGCAGCGGCTTCCAGCCTCTGTTTTGTAAAAACATTTTAGTGAGCGTCGCAACGTGGTCATCCATCCTTGTCGTCTTATCGCAATATTTGCATTTATGGAAATGACGAATTCTTCAAATAAATATATGCCTTGAAAAACATGTGCACGCATACATCCCCCTTGTGTTTCCTTCTGACTTTATGATGTACTGGTCCACTCTCTTGCACTCATCCACACACACACACACGCAGGCACGCGCGAGTCCACAAAGCCATGCTTGAAAATCCATATAAATGTTTTCTGCTATACACATACGCGCATAAACAACAGCGCTCAGTTAACTTGCCGCCATCTGATGGGTCCGAGCACCTCCCGCAACAACAAAAGAGAGGAATTTGGGGTTTGGGGTCCAGTATTCTTTGAGCAAGACACTATATTTTGGCTTCTTCTCGGCAATTGCAAATGGCCAGGTTACTGCCCCTCATGTGTATACTGATTTTCATCATTTTCGTGACCCCCTGCCCCTGTCCAAGAGAACCATGATCCGCCACTGTCTGGAAAGTCATGCATATTAAAATTATTTTCTGCTCAGTTATTGTGCACAGACTGTAACGAACATGCACCCTTTTAATGGTGTGTGGTGTGGTGTGTGTGTGTGTGTGTGTATTTCATGGGTGTGCTTTGTGTGTTTGTGTTTGTGCGTGCGTGTGTTTCCTGGGTGTTCTTGTGTATTTGTGTGTTTGCGTGCGCCCGCAGCTACGCCATAACGTCATAAATACACTAGGAAGCAATATGCGTGCACGCGGATATTATGTGTGCTAAGCTTCATGTATGTTCGCCCATGTGTATGTGTACATGCTTACGAGTCAGTACGTGCGCAAATAACCACATTAAAGAGTACGGTCCTTTTCACGTAAAGTTGAATGATTTCAACCTTGAGATAACCTAGCCGAGATAACCTAGCCAGAAAAGATTTATGGCTCCATTGCCATATATTCTCTTGCGGCCAGACGCTCTCTCTCTTTTCTCTCTCTCTCTCTCCACCAATCAATCAAGCTGTACGACACCCCGGAAACTACATAAGATTTGCTGGATGGCCTGACAACATTGAATTTCTATAATCTTGTTAGAAAATTTGGAAGGGTTTAGTCGGGAAAGTTGAATTTCGTCTGCTCATGGCCAGGATGACTGATCGAGTCGCTAGCTTTTAGTTCGCTTGGTGTCGTCCCTCCTCCTGTCGCTCACAAGAGAGGGAGGTTCACAGCTGTAGTTAGCGCAGCCAAAACAACTGAGGTAGATGGTTTATAGCCCGCCGTTTTGTCATTCCCCTCCTTTTTTTGATACACGTACACTATAACAAAACGGTAGCTGACTGACAAAACAGGGGTGAGGGGGGAGGGTTAAGTCACGCAGTTTTGTTACTCGCATACCAAACACGCGGGCGGTAGCCAGTTGTTTTGTCGTTCCACCCACCGCCTTTCTGGTATAAGTGTGTCTTGGACTGGACTGACAAAACGGCGAGGGAAATTTCACAGTGGCTCTACAATGTCTACTCTGCACAGTATACGAGGACCCCCCCCCCCCCACGGCCCGCACACACACACACACCGTTCCCACTGGGGCTATGGGTAGACCGTGCCAAAGAAAAGACGATGGAGTCTTTAGTCACATGGTTTCAAGTGTGGCCATATTCGTACAAATTATAGGCTACGTCGATCTAGTTAAAAGGCATTATGATAAGGAAACTGAAAGCACAAGAATAACATATTACAAAATAAATTTTGTTTGAATAACATTGAAAGTACCTCTATATAGTATAGTTAGATCGTCACTTTTGTCCCAAAATATTTAATTCGTTTTGAGTGTGTGGTGTTCATATTTAATACATGACACGCATTTTCCTCTGAACACATGAACACCATGCGATTTCTGTTTATTTCTGGCTTGTCTGTCAGATCAAACAACCACAAAGTTCAAGGTTCGCATTTTTTCGATCGAACCCCTCTACCAGTCGTTTTCTGCTTGTACTCTTATAGTAGAATCTCTGATCCTAGCGTAAATTTAATTTTCTGGATTAGTTACGCCCAGGGTTAGCATAGGTAACTGCCGTGCAGCCATCTCCAGCATACTGGCTCTCAGCTACATTCTTCATGCAAAGCACGGACGTGTAGACACCAGTTTTCTGTACACGAATGTGTCTGGCCATTATAGGAGCACATAACTCATCGGGAAGACAAGAGGACTTGATATTTTTTGTTTTTGTTTTCCCCTTTTTTTCATGTGTACGCAGCTGCCACCTATTACATGACAAATGCAGTTACTGCGTGATTTTCATCACCTTCAGGCAACAAGGACGACGACAACAATGCTAATATATGATGATGCCGTATTGCTTTGTTTTGCTGTTGTTCTCAAAGAAAAAAGACCGATCATCATCATCATCGTCGTCGTCGTCGTAGTAGTCATCACCGTCCTCCTCCTCCTCCTCCTCCTCATCATCATCATATACAATATCCAAATTATAATGATGGATGGATGGTGGATGATGCACCCGATACACACTTGCTGAAGACTCAGAGGGGTACAACCTACGGCTGCTGCCGGGGCCCTGACGGGATCAGACAGAAGCCAGCAGGTGCGCTGCAAACCCTCCCAGTCCATCATCATTTACAATGGAAACGCGAACGATTTATTTTTTTTAATCGGAAAATGATGTAAGGTGTGAGATTGTGAGCTGTCGAGAGCTTTAAGGAGGCCTGAGCTTTTTCCCTGTTTTTTTTTTTTGTTTTTTGTTTTTTTTTTTGCACACCAATAAGTCACCCCTTCAGCAATCAGAGAGTTCTAGAGTTAGGTGCGAATCTGAGTAAATGTGGCTTAGAGCGACTGCAGAACAGACGATATTGCATTATGACAGTTGCATGAGACATAAATTATGAACTATTGTATAATGACAGCGGCGAAAGACATAACTAGCAGCTATCGCGTTAAGACTGTGGAGCAAGACGTAACAGGAAACTATTGCTGTACATGTAATGCATGTGACAAGGGAATTAACCCCTCAGGATTTGAACAGGGAGCTTACTCTCCTCGGAAAATAAACAGTACTGCAACTGCGGAAATTTGGGTTGTTGGCCTTAGCATATAAGGCTTCAGAGAACTCGTGCATTACAAGGATAATTTTAAATCTATATCTTTAAAACTGTTTGAACAATCTGTCTAAGGTAATAGCATATAATGTTGTTTTCCTGCATCTAGCGCAACCGTCTATACCCACCAAATTCTGACCATGTTGGCATTGTTTCGGAAGTGCATGATATGTAACATTATTTCCCCTGCAAATTCTGAAGACTGCATGTCATAGCCGTAACCACTTAAAGCTATAGGGGTGGGTACACCGGCTCCAACAAACGATTGCAAGGCAATGCATTTGAGTGACTCATGTAGGTAACTGGGAATACTAAAATGAATTCATGTATCCAAATATGCAGCCTCTGCTTCCAAAGAGCCATTTAATTCGGATTTTGTATTTAACGCAAGAAATATCAAGAGAAGAATGTTTCAGGAGTGATCTTGTCGATTTGGTTAGAACCACGGGGATTCGGAGAACTGTTTCTAAACTCATAAGCACACAAAAATAGCAACAAGTCAAAGGATTTAAAAAAATAAAATACAGGTCTTTTTTTGAATATCATCCATCCATCCATCCATCCATCCATCCATCCATCCATCCATCCATCCATCATTCAGTCGACCTTTTATTCCATGTATTCAGTTTAACTTTCATATACATGCAGCCCAGTAAACGTTCTACAAAGGCACATACATATTCTCGAACTGTTCCTCCGTCGGTCCATTTAAACGTGCAAGTAGCTAAGACAACAAAGGCAAAAACAGACACTCAAACTAATATAACTCGATCAAGCCCACCATCAGCTAACTGGCCGCAAACACAAGCACACGCGATCTGCTAAAATGCAACATGACAAAATCTCTGGTTGCAGGACACAAAAAAAGGATAGCCAGGCAACATGTCGGAAAATGTTTTGTTATATGAGGTCTTGGCTAAACTGTCCTGGTACACACTCTCCGAAACGGTATGCACATACATATATGCACACGCTTGCATGGCTTCAAGGGACTCTGCTGCTACGAACGAGCCATCTGGCAGCGCGCTCCATGAGATAACGTTGCATGTCGAGTTCAGACGCTTGAAGAAGGAAACACTCTCTGCGCGTGATCTGAAATCTTTCATTCCAAGGCGACGCATCGACGTCTGCAAAAACCTGGTTAGAAGTATCTGCATGCGTAGAGCAAAAATTGGTCAAAGTCTTCTGCACTTCTCTGAAGCGCTGAACCTCCAGAAAAAATTCGGCACCTTCAGCAACGACCTTTTCCCAGAAAACCTTGTAAAAATGATCGTACAAGATGAAATCTGCCATCTGGTATTTTATAAGCAATAAACTATCATTGCTAGAGACCTGAGCCTTCTCTGTTTTTCTCCGTACGTTCTTTTTTATGTATAAAATGTCCTTCATGCGCAGGCAAGCTTTTCGTTTCAAGAGAACGAGGGACTCGTCGAAATGTTCCATGACAAGAACTAGGTGCAGGTCTCTTTCTAGAGTCCTCGCATGCTCGTGAACATGTCTCGGGTCTTTTTGCTTCTCAAGAGCCAGCCCTGTATTGCTGGCAAGGGAATTGTACAACTCTGGTTTAGAAGCCCGAAAGAATTTGTACGTCCTTAGAAAAAAGCCCAACGCCTCTTCTGGTCCACTGAAACCGAATTTCTTCATCAGGAACCCAGCTAGTCCATAGTAACAGAAACTGGACATGAATCTGTCTTCTGGGTGTCGCATAATCGCAAAGTAGAAGGTGTCGCTGGGCATCAGTGCCTGGATATTGGAGCGGTTGAAGATCATGTGAGAGAACATCACGTTGTAGTGACCTCCCCTTAAAAGCGGCGGGAAGACTGCGTCCCGTGTTATGGTTTCCTCGAAGTAGTTGAATTTTTCAATGTTTGGGGGCTACAACGACACAGATACAGATATTATCCTACTTTTATGTCCCTAATGGTCCAGATTCTCTAGAACAGTATATCTGGCTGATGTTACGGGGAGCCCCGTTCCCTTCGCATCCGCCTATAGCGTACATGTTTACAATAGAGAACTTCGCTAGGTTATACTAAACCATTCTAACAAAAGCATGCCCAGTGCACACATTCAATAGCTTCATTAATATCAACATTGGTTTTACACCCAAAACGTTTCCAGTGTTTGTGATTAAAGTCGAATTAAATCCATAAATTATTTACTCTACAAGAGTAGGTGATAAAGTATCCAGGCTGTTATAGTGGTGTCAAGAGAACATTTTAAACATTTGGGAGATAATAAACAATAAAATGAGACTGGAATTTCCCGACAGTCCTAGAAACATTTTCTGGTTATAATAAAAGAAGAAAAAAGAAAAAACAAAATGTGAAAATTGCACTGGCGCAATTCGAGCACAAAAGCAGGAAAATGACTAAGGGACAGTAAGAGGGGTCAAAGAAAGGCAGCCAATCGCAGCCCCTCTTACTCACTGTCCCTTAGTCATTTTTCTGCTGTCCAGCCCATGCGCCACATCTACTGAAGCTAAGTCTTTTTCTTTGTTCGTTTTTTCGTCGTTAGTAGTGCCCCGAAACATGTAGATTGTCTTCGTCTTTGTCTTTATCATGCCTTAGCTTGGTCCAGTTCCCTTGTTTTAAATTTATCTTTTCGGTTAGTTTTGAAAGGTTATCTTCAATAGTCAGGAGACTTGGTAGGTGACTCGTACTACTGCCTATTTGTGAAAGTATTGTTTACTTTTTAGTTTCTATAATAAACATTCCTTATTGGCCACCCAAGCAACCTGCTTCAGGCAAAATCTGTTCTATACCATACGATCTATTTTTTTACCTATTATATTTTATTTACTCGTATTTTCTTCTCTACCGTTTTGTGTTGTTAAAGTGTTACATAACCGAGAAAAACATACAACCGCACATCTCAAACGCGATCTAAAATCATATAAATGCCTTAGAAATTATGAAACATCTGTAGCAGGAATTAAGTTGCTTATGCAATTCAGTATGTGGTTATTCTCCACTAGTTCTAATGATACGGCAAGTCTTCGATAGAAAGCATTGTTACAGTCTTTACGTACTAAAACAATCCGGGGTTGGAGAATCTTCAGTGAGATCGCATGCATGATCTATCTTGCGTGATCGTCTAGTCTTTAGTGTACTAGTAAACTTGAAAACGAATCGTCATTGTTACACTTAGAACTACTAGCATAATATTTACTGGTAGCTCGGTGCTCTCGAAATCGATTTTTTTTAAACCAGACCTGTTTTCTACAACCCACTTTCTCACCACGTTTTCATCTTTTTACACTCTTGATGTCATAGCTCAGGCAGCCGTATCACCAACTGTTTGTTTTTTTCGTGTCTTATCGCGTCGTGAACAGCGAAGAAAACAGCATCCCCAAGGAAAGAATAAGAGACGATGTGAGGGCGAAAAAAATTATTTATAATAGCACTGCCTCGTAACCTTTGCTACTACTAACAGAAAAAAGAAAAAAAAGTAAACTTTGTCCCGTGACCTGGTTTTTGGCTCTAGGAGAATTGAGTTGTATGAAACCCTTACTCTTCTGTAGGCCAGCATCATGGGGGTGCTGCCATTCTCCTCTTTACCCTCCCTGACCTAAGGGTCACGTACCCATTCCCAGCTGGGTAGACTAAGGGAAGGGTGCTGCGCGCACGGGTATCGAACCAACGATTTGAGTTTGGTCTTCCGCTTCGCAGCAGCCAGAAGACATTTATTGGGAAAAAACCCTGACCAAGGACATCATTTTTTCTCTTATGAGTGTGCTTTATATCGTAAGAGAATTATGTATCAACTCTAGCGGCAAACAAAAATTCTTCAAACATAGTCGCGAGCTGTGTTTGCAGATGAATAAAAAAAGTTTTTTTTCTTAAGGTTACCTCGTTATTCCTGCAAACGTCTGTAGAGTTTCATCTTGAGTGAAGCATTAGAAACATACAATTAAGAATAAAAATAATTAAATGAAATACAACACTTAAAAATGAATGAATTTTAAATCTTTACAACCTACATGAACCTCAAAACAAATCCATAATTTTGTAGCACTCATTTACGTTAGTATGGGCGCAAACTGAAATATACCTTCATTGATTGTTTAGTTGGCAGATGATCATTAAATAGAAAGCCTCATTGCTATGACACATGGACACATGCACGCACGTACCTTGTTTGGAAGCGCCACCTGGAGGCCGTATCTCAAGGCGTAGCGCGCCAGAATATTGGCAATGGTGGTGCTGGCAGATTTGTGGACCTTGACAAACACCACGCTGGTGATGTTCGTGTTCGTGTTCGTGTGCATCACCTGACATCCTTTAGCCAGAACCGACTGTTCATCCCTGGCCAGCACGTGCGACTTGTAAGCGTCGTCGTTCGGCCTGCTAGATGTGTTGCTTACCTGCATGGCGACATCTGCCGGCGGGTCTTTGTACATGACGTATCCGTCTACAATCTTATTGGTTGTATCCTGGGTAGAGCTGGTGCCAAATTTGCTGACCCCACTGTTTCTGTTAGGCATCTGCCAGGGGTGGGCTCGACCCTTGGTTCGAGCAAGTCCTCTGTGAGAATGTTGCATTTTCTCCAAATTCTTGTGTGTATTCTCGTAGACGGCACTTCTATCAAAAGCATTTTCATCGGTCGCTTGCTGGGTAATTGTACCGTTAAGCCTGATTGTTGGAATTTCTTCCAAAACAGGACTGACGCGTTCGGACAGGTCAGACAATGTGTATCGGCCCTTCGTCGTTGTTTCGGGATCTTTGGTCGTGACGTACGCTTCTGGCAGCTTGCGAGATATCTCAGAACTTTTGTGTTTTTGACTAAAGGCAAAGTTCTCTGGATTTCCAGCGCTTTGAACTATTTCCACGTTTGTGCGAAGAAAGTTTCTGGTTTGATGTTCAGAATGGAAAACATGTACGTAGATCGGGAAGAGGAGACATTTTAACACCAGAATGAGACACCCTCTGCACAGACAAAGTACTCATCAATGATTGTGGTTTATTCGGAAATCAGATAGCACGTGTCAGCATAAGCCGTGGCAGATGCTCACTTGAATTTAAGTACTTTTAAATTTCATGCCAAATGCACTGCTTACTTTTAAGTCCTGTTCCACAAACTCTCGAGGCTGTTGTCTATGATACAGCAAACAACAGATAGAATAGTCTGCGAAAAAATCAGAACTCACTGTGAGAATAAGCAGTAGCTTTGAATAACGTTTATAGCTCGACTTCCTAAACTCGACAAGAATTTTCGAAGAAGCTCTGTAGGCATATGCAGGTAGGTCTATCGATAATAGTTGTCTTTTGGAGCTCACACATAAAATCTTTTCCTAACTGTACAAATGTACTTGGAATTCATAATTTGTGTGGTTGGACAAGGGTTTAAAAAGAAGCGATATCAGTCGTAAAGACATTCAACTGAATACAGACTCAAGTCAACATTATTTCAACATGGTATTCCCACGAAAAACAAATTGAACGAAACAAACACTCAAAAGCTGTTATTTGATTAGACGCAAGACACATCTGCTTCAGATATGAAATGATATACTTACAGTTTTATCAACGTTACAAATGTTCGCTTGATTTTCGTGCAACCAGCCGCCATGTTGTAGCAGAATCCGATGACAAGGATTTGTGACATCGACCACGTACTCAGCGTACACTTGCAAAACGCTTGCACTTGCAAACACACGTAAGTGTAAAGTAACATCTGTAAGTGTAAAGTAACATTTGCACGAATACGAAGTCGCACAGTCGTTATTTTCACCGCCATGTAGGAGCTCGTAGTTTTTAGTGTACATAAGCGTGTATACCTCTGCGTGTTTTCAGCTCTTGAAGAAACATTTTCTTAGAGATTTATATGAAACTGCAAAAAAAGACATTATTTCCTGATTTGTCACCTTCGGTGCTTAGGTAGCAGTGAATGCACTGTTACCTTCGCAAAAGCTCTAAGACCCTAGAAGTTAATAGAGTATGTTTGATTACTGCTTGTCCACAATAAATAACTAAATAAATGACTAAAATATTCTCGCTGCAAGCTTACCTTGTGACTCTCCAGCGCTCCAACTACATGAGTGACAGCGCGTTTGAGACCCAAGACACTGCACCCAAGCTGTTGCTCCCAAGGCTGACACCTGAAGCAACATCAGTTGCTATCGATCTCTTGATCTGGCTTAAGTATGGTTTTACTTTCTCGCTGGCGGTAAGCATGCCATGAACAAGACGGTCGATACTATTCTAAAGTCACTGGCAAAAGGTAGATGTTATTATTGTTATTATTGTGATTAAGTATACAGAGCAACCCTTGACACCTAATGTGGCAGAGCAGTCCTGGGGAACGGGAACGGAGTGGGAGGTGGTGGAGTTGTAGAAGGTGTAAGTTTGCAAATCCATGATGAGTGGAATTCGTAAGCGAGATATAAAGAAACAAGCCTCTCGATCAAGACAGCTGACTGTTGTATCAAGACAGCTGAGTGTTTTATCAAGACAGCTGACTGTTGTATCAAGACAGCTGACTGTTGTATCAAGACAGCTGACTGTTGTATCAAGACAGCTGACTGTTGTAGGTGTGGAACAGGTACTTTACTCGGAATATCGACGACCACGGTCTAAGGAATGCGTATCGTAGTGTGTCTGCACTGATACTTTACTGAATGGTCGAAATGTTTTTAAAGTGAAAAAAAATGGCTTTAATGTGCAAAATATGACGCTTTTATCTGCTTATTGCAAGCTAAAATGAGAAAACAATTCTGATTCTGCAATATGTTTTCCGATTTTTTATTTTAATTGTAATTTTCCTTCCTTAATTTTTGCTTTGTTTTTGAGAAAAGTTAACTAGGAGGTACATCATTTTTGCCTCTGAGTCATTTGATTCATTCAAGATGTTTGACTTATTCGAGACTATTGCTCTTCTGTTTCCAAGGGACTTTGATTTCCTGCCCTCCTCCCTTCCACCACCTTAATCTTCATAACGATTGTAGAATTATCTTGTAACTTGCCAAAATCCCTATAAACTGAACCAACCAAATAGATTGTGGGTATCTTGTGTAGCTCTTGCCCTTAGGTTTCATGGTCTTGCTAACCGCATTATTTGACTGTCGTCGTTGTAAAGTTTCCATTTCATTTCTTGCATCAACCCTTCTACAGAGTCCTGCAACCTCGGATCACCAGTCAAATTCAGTTCTCTCCATCTTTCTTCCTCGTTCCCTCCCTGCCCCCATCCCACCCTGACCCCCTCGGTAGTCTAACGGTTAAGGGTCCAATTCCAAACCGGATTGTAGGTGGCTTGTGCCCCGGCCGAGTCACACCTAAGACTTAAAATTTGTCTAGTAGCTTCCCTGCCAGACGCCGGACACCATAGGGAACAGTACTAGGACTGGTTGGCCCGGTGTCAGTACAATGTGACTGGGTTGGACTGAAGCCTGTGATGCGAGAGCAGTACCAGTGTGGCAGCACGTTCAGTTGTCTCAAGAAAGTTTGCAATAAGCAATTAAAAAAACTAACCCTCTCCCTCCCTTGGAGTCAGTAGCTCCAACGCTTTACCTTTTTTATTTATTAGAATGCAGATCAGATATTACTTTTAGCCATAACAAAAAGGCGTTTCCCCCCTGATCTTCATCTCTCTGCATATATTTGACTGGGTCTGTTTGTTTCCCTGTGTGTGTCCGTCCGTCCGTCCGTCTATCCGTCCGTCTGCCTGGCAGTCTTTCTGGCTGGACGGGTGCACGTGACTATGTGACTTTTTTCCTCTAACCTGGGGTCCGGTCGTATTGAAGACAACTGTACAGCTGATTTATTCCTGTCACGGCAGATATTCTAGAATAGGCTCCTCGATTTTCCCATGCACGAACACCGAATAGCCTATTTTCCCCTCGTTATTCGGTAATAACTAATTCGGTCCTCCCAGGAGCGAATAGCTTATTCCAAATTCTCCGAAACACTATTTTCAGAGACAGAAACAAAATTCGCTATTCCGGAAAAATATTTAGGACGATTTACATACGTACGGGGCTTGAATTCGCCCATGAGCAGAAATTTTACATCGGAGCAGGGAATTCTTTTACATTGGCTATGATAGACCAAAATATCCAAAAGCATGTGCTTAAAATATACGTCTGCGTATATCGATACACTTTCAGCTTATTCAGTGCAGCTTGTCGCTTTTGTCAAGTGCAAACTGTTCAATAAAACCAAGATGTAACATCAGTTTTGAAGCTGGAGGCAGTGAAACATCAAACCTAGGGAATCGTGATGGATTTCGAAAGAAAAATAAATCTTAAGGTCAGAAATGTTAAAGCTCCGATTTTTATATTTGAATTTAAAAAAAAAAGACTGCAGGTGTCTTTCTTGGCAGAGATTTCAGGAAGACTAAGGGTATGAGAAAGGAAGAAAGTAATTAAACTCTTTCCAGTTACTTCTGTAACACGTGTTGGGACGGTGGCAGGGTTAAAAGAAGAAGAGAGGAAGAAAAAAGAAGGAAGGAAGAATGAAAAAAGAAAAAGAAAGAAAAGAGGAGAAAGGAGACAATAAAATTATACAAATACAGAAATTTTTTTTAATGGGGAGGAAAGAAAGAAGCAAAGAAGAAAAGAAAGTGAGAAAGAAAGAAGGAAGAAAAGAAGGGAGAAGCAAAGAATGAAAGAAAGAAGGAAACAGAGAAAGAAAGAAAAAAGAAAAAGAATGAAGAAAGAAAGAAATGAAAAACATTACTCGAGTTTTTTGTTGTTCAGGGGAAACATATGCCTAATTAACTAATTTATAACTAACAAACATTACTGCTTGCTATAACTGCTCCCACGGGTGCTACACTGAAAGCTAGGTGGTTGTTGTTGTTGGTTTGGGAGGAAAGTGCTTCCACCTCGCGGTGATTTCGCACTGGGGGGGGGGAGGCAGTGGGCGTGGGGAAGGAATGGGGAGGGAAGAGGGCCGTGGGTTGGTGCTCTGGACTGGGGGTGGCCATGTGGTCACTTTCCTGGCGCTGCTGGAGGAAGGTGGGTGCCTGTGGCTTGAGTGGTGGAGCGCTTGCTGGTCGACCCTACTGTCGCCCCACTTCTGCATTTTGCTTATCTCTACCTTGGTGTTCGCC
>SMGT01007683.1:888685-902355 GCA_004794575.1 Lanistes nyassanus
ATGTATTCTCTAAAAAATTTTGGGAGGATTTAGAGACGATTTTAGATTGAAGTTAAGGTTAGACTGTGTAGGGCATTTTTGAGTGTATCCCTTTCCTGGCTATTTATGTTACACTCTAGCAGGACATGGGGAGTGTTAAATCTGTCCCCACAGCTGCAGGTCACCGGGTCCTTACGAATAAGATGGTATTCTCCATTTAGTCTCATTCTGGCTATTCTACTTTGGAAAGCTAGGTGGTGTCTTTAACCCCTCTGTTTATCTGAAGGAGAGTGAATGTGGCTTATATACAGAGTGTCTGGTCTTCTGGTTTCATGCCAAGATGTATGCTTTGAATGTCTCTTCGGTGCCAAAACTTATTTTATCTTATGACCCACACACGAGGACACAAATCACCCAGAAGACTTTTTTCTTTTTTGTTAGAAGCTATTACCGTTTCTGAAATGTACGTGAACAGTAAATAGCTGTAACAAGACAAGGAGTGTCACACATGGGAGACAAACGCCGCCACTTGTCGCTCCTTGGCAGACAGACACTGATGAATGGCTGCGCCTGACAGGTAGTGTAGATGACTGACAAGATATTTTAATACTGAGAAATGGGTTTGGGTTAGATGCATGTCCGCAGGAAGTCATGTCTTTGATGTACTGTGCCCACTCACCCCAGCGACCACAAATCAGACGAAACTTTCTAGAATAAGGACAAGACACTGTGCTCACATGGTTTTTCCTTCATAACCACCTGCTAGCCAACGTGCAGCACCTATTTGTGTGTGTGTGTGTGTTTGTGTGTTTGTGTGTGTGTGTGATTATTTGCACGTTGTCTTATTTGAGATGGTCGACCTGAGTGTCTCTTGTCGTGTGATAAGTATTCTGTTGCTTGTCAGACAGACGAACGAACGGAAAGAAGGAAAGAAGGACACAAGGAAATGAGCTTTTGGGGATAATTACTCAAATGCCTTGAAGATTACTTAATTATTAAAGATAAATTAGTTTAATACTAAAATACTTCGCAGGAACTTTTTTCAAAATAGCAGAGATGTTTGTTCTAGGGGCTTAGAAAGTGCTTTGATCAGTGATATTCACTTGAAGAAAATCATTATTGATTTCTTGCCTGCATCCTGCTATGAACTAACCCTTAGTATGACCAAGACGCTACATTCTGTTAACCTATAATCAAGTATGGTGCTAAGATTACGAAGAGATAGAAGCAGATTTATTTGTAAAGTTACATCCATAGCAGCACAGTCTAGCTGTTTACTTGAAACGCTCAGCCAACAGTTCTGGTCGCCAGGAACAAGGAGGGAATAACACAGTTGATACAAGGAGGACGAGAATGGAATGTTACGTTCTCACAAGGAGGACGAGAATTGAATGTTTCGTTCTCACAAGGAGGACGAGAATGGAATGTTACGTTCTCACAAGGAGGACGAGAATGGAATGTTACGTTCTCACAAGGAAATATCAAACAGCACACAGACCACCACACCTGCAACCGAACATCGATGATTTATTTTTTCACGCATGACTAAATACAATTCAATGCCAAGCAACACAGGTAAATATGCTGTTGACTCCAGATTAAACTAGTAGATAAAATCGCGACAGAGGAACTTTCCTTCATATTGTCCATGCGGGAACGGTATCATTATGATTATCCTATAACTATATGATTATGCTGCATCAGATGTTGCTGTGTTCAGCAAAAGAAGGCAATTCATCAAATATAGGTAAGAGTTTGTGTGTAAAAGTCCAGGCTAGCTAGATTTAGTCCACTATTATTCTGGCTGTTGCTGCTCGTAAAATCGATTTAGTTGCAAGGATTTTCAGATATCGTACTCACTTGAACAAATGAGATATATCTAGTTTAGACAATACTCCCCACAATTTAGTCCAGAATAAAATATTGTTATTTAAATACTAATAACGTCCCGATTATTTATTTACACACATGCCGATTATCCAACAGGTTTCTTTCTTCATGTAAAAGTATTTGTGGTTAAAATCTCAAACTGTATTTCGCTTTTCTTGTGACGCTTCTTAGGCAGAATTGTGTCATTTAATCTATGCGCGCCCTAGCTTGAAGATCATAATTTTTTTATTTGGTTAGCGATCTGCTCCATTGCTGGTTTTTACGAAAGATGATAAACTGATTGAGCAAAGCAAAAGTTCTCATGTAAGGGGATGGGGGTTTTTCATTGTCACTTAGCCGAGTGAAGAGGGTCAGTAAGTCAGCTTCTTGTTCTATGCGAACCACCGGGAGGTGTTCATCAACAACTACTAGCGTTCGAACGGCAAGGAGCGACTGACGAAGTGTGATGCGAATATTGCGAAGAGACACTGTTTTGCCAACAGCATACCCTCTTCGTGTCAGCTACCGAAAGTTCGCGTCAAAGCGAGGCCGGAGAAGTCGCGCCCTTCCGCGGCCATCACGCAACTGCGTGACCCAGCAGCATGGAGACGATGGGGTTCGCCCCGAACATACCGCCCCCAGATCCGCCCTGTAACAGCATGGGCAGCATCATGGCATGATGGGCGTCCATCCCGCCGCTGAGCATCATGGGAAACATCATCCTCATCATGCCCCCTCCCGTGCTTCCACCTGCCCCTCCCTGGGCCATCATGGCCGGCCCCAGCACCTTGTGCAGGTCGATGCCCATCATGGTTCCCAGCATAATCATGCCCATCGGGTTCTGCAGCATGCTCGGGTTCTGCTGTGCGACGATCGGCAGCATCATGGAGGCGCCCGTGGGGTCGCTGTTCAGCAGGGACAAGGTGGCGGCTGGCACTAATCGGTTGCTCGCCGCGCCGCCTCCAGACGTTCCCAGAATCCCGGCGTCTGCTCCAAACCCGCCGAGACCGCCGAGACCACCGAGACCCTGACCTGAGGCGCGAGGACAGATGGAAGGGTAAGTTAGAGACATGGCAAGGCGAGACAAGCAAAGCGAGGCAAGGTAAGGCGAGACAAAGAGAAACAAGCAAGGCAAGGGAAGGCGAGACACGGTAAAAAAGGCAAAGCAAGGGAAGATAAGGCGAGACAAAGAGAAACAAGGGAAGGCAAGGCGAGACAAGGTGAAAAAAGGCAAAGGAAGGGAAGGTAAGGCGAGACAAAGAGAAACAAGAGAAGGCAAGGCGAGACAAGGAGAAACAAGGCAAAGCAAGGCAAGGCAAGGCAAAGTAAAAAAAAAAGTAAAGCATGGCACGGCAAGGTGAAACAAAGAAAAAAGGGAGAACAAGAAAGAAAGAAAGAAAGAAAGAAAGAAAGAAAGAAAGAAAGAAAGAAAGAAAGAAAGAAAGAAAGAAAGAAAGAAAGAAAGAAAGAAAGAAACGTCAAATCGAGACAAAGCAGTCTGCGGCAAGACGGTGGCGCCTTGTACTCTCATGAGCAAGGAATGGAAAGAGGCGGACCAAGAAGAGACAAGACAATTAAAAAAAGGCAATCCGAGTAAGACAATGAAAGGCAAGACAAAGAGGGACATGGCGAGCAAGACGAGGACAGACAGGACAAGGCAATAAGAAAGACTAAGCGATGCAAGACCTGGAGAGTTAAAGTAGTGCAAAGAGAATTTGTTATCCGCAGGTGTCATTTCGAACAAAACAGCATCTGTCTTTACTTGGACCTTTTGAAAGGAAATGGCAGGAAAAGCCTTAACCAGGTGAAAGCGGACTGAGATCAAATGAATTCTGAAAGAGCTCCTGCTATTACCTATAAGAGCTCAAGAATATTTTGAAAACGACTTCTGTTTAACGAACAGACAAATAATCTTTCCACGTACCCACATTGTTTCACTTATACTACTTGTCTAGCTACTTAATTATGGCTTACATCATGGTTTTAGACGTGCATTAAGTGGGAAAGGGAGGAATCTTCCTTACACTTACACACATCTCTGCGAAACCCTGTCGAACACATTAGAAAACCCAAGCAAGGCTGACCAAAAATGTAATCTTCAAATGAAAGTGACAGTGATAGCGAGTTATCTTTATAATGCCCCTGTCCTTAAGATGGCTTCAGAAATCTTATGAAACACTTACCCAGCGCCCTGGAGCACACCCCGAGGAAAAGCACAACCAGGGAGACCTTCATGCTGAATATCAGTTCTGTGGAAAGACAGAACAAGCCAGCTGAAACAGACCAGCTTAGGCGGGTCATTCCGGAATATAACACTCATCGCCCCAACGTTTCCCTTCCAGTCAATGCTTAGCATTCCATACTGCTATGGGTTAGCTAGATTTTTGATGATGGTATATTTATAAAGCATTTAGTATTCGAAGGAATTTTTTTAGTATTGACTATTCATGCGCATTGTATGAGCTTATTTAGTATTGACTATTCATGCGCATTGTATGAGCTTCTTTACTGTATCACGATGTAAATGGTTACGCTACACGTTAGCGGGTTTGCGATATGATTTGCACCATGGCACTATCTAAATTTGATACCTGGGTCAGCATATAATTCGTAATATCTTTACTGCGCATTTAGACTTTTTGAAAGGGGGGGGGGTCAGTACAGTGCAGTAATACATTAATAAATTATGATTTATTTTATGCTGCAGTTAACTGGTACATGAGTGCTGTAGACAGCCAGCTGTTGTGCTTCTTTTTCAAATTGCATCAAACATTTTTTGATGGAAACTTTGACAGGTCAAGATTCCCGGATTATTGACGTAAACAGCCCTTTGAATAAACAATAGTGTCCATGGTGTGTATATCTAAAAGGAAATGTTCACGAAACGCTAGGTGTAGGATGTCTGGATTTCAGTAAAGATCGCATGTCAGATGCTAAACACTAGGTACATTATTTATGTTAAAAATAATGATCTGGAGTTTTTTAAATGAGCTCTTTAAGGTGTACTTAAATCACTGAGCTGAGAATGTCATGGGCTGATGTGCTTTGATATCAACGGAATGTGCTTAGACTTTATAAGCAAAATGCAAAGAAAGACTATTCTATTAAAAATATGAATTAGGATCAGTTTCGCTATTTTTGGTTCCAGCCCGTGATGATCCAACCCTAAATATAGTAACAAGCCATGGGGGATGGGGGGAAAAGAAAGTGAAAATGGAAAGCAGTGTTTAAAAAAAGCAAAGTGGAAAGACAGATCTAAGAACAGCTTCGCTCTGGGATTGAAGATGGGTGAGTCAGTGGCAGGAAGAGGGTTTCAAAGAAAGTGACACAGCCTTCATGCGAAAGATGAATGAATCGGTGAACTGAAACTATTGTACATTGCAAATTCTGTCCCCTGCGCTCACCAAGTTAAATATAACAATCGGAAAAGGTACTACTTCCTATCTAACGCCACAGAAGAGACAGGTTAAGATGTTAAAGAACCAAGAACGATGACCACTTACTTGCAAATGGAGCGGTAGTTATTTAAAAACTGTAGGGAGCCAAATAAAATGTAAAATGTGATGTGTTGAAAGGACTCCTTTCCCGGCTTTATAAAGCCTCATGACGTCAAAGATTTTGTTGCCTACCCCCTTACCCCAGGTGTGACAGCCTTTCCGTCTGTGTGCCTTCCTGACATAACAGTAATTTACCTGTCAGGGAAGTGCCAGTTTGGCCTGTAGACGAACTATCAGACCAAAGCAGTGGTCTGCGTGAAAAACACTTTTTCAACTTCCAATCACACAAAACAAGCATTCTTTCGAATAAAGTTTTGCCAGGAGGTCAGTTATTCATGAAGGACCATTGGTTATTCATCCTGTCAGTGTGAGGGAGACTTCAATCGCAGTTGTTGCTTATTTCTGTTTAGTTTTATGAACTTTATTGAAAGGCACGTGATCCCAAAAAGGGAGAAAGCCAAACTGCTTTCGTGGAAAAAAGTCATGTCGGTGTAAGTTACTGGACTAATCAAGATTCGTATTTGAAGAGACGCAACCGTTGGTGTAAAAAGTACGGGTCAGTTATGAACAATGCTGGCGATGAAATCCGACAGCGTCAAGCGAAGCTGGAGCGGGTGACATCCGGGGCGGGGAGGGGGGCTGGCGGTGTGGAGAAGCTCTTTGTTTTAGCCACATGCTCACCTACACTGAAATTTAACATTCATCACGCTAAAAGCTCGCGTTATTCTGATTCCGACACCGAGAACATCATTCGGGTTTTGTTTGCTGAAGGGAAAAACCGCTTTTTTTTGGCTTTGTACCGTCTTTCGGTGTTTTGTCCAGTGGGACCCACATAGTATGCCATCATTATCTTGCTTCCCTGTCAGAACCGTCATACTGAAGACAGACGTGACGACAATGAGACGAGGTGACACGCACACCCTCGTGCTGGGGCAAGAGTCTGCTTTGAAAGGATGTCGCTACATGTATTTCTTGACCAGACCAGTGCGCGTGCTATACACACGGATGCTTTCGGGGATGTCTGAACGCACTTTCGTTTAGTTATGAGAAATCTCAAGGAGGCCAGGTGGCGCTGTGGCATGGTGGCCATATGGACAAGAATGCTCTTGAAGTTAACTGCTTTGAGCACAAGTGCTTACCCAGATCGATGAACTTGGATAGAAGACCCTATGTTAAGCTGCTGCCTGGCAGGCTAGAAAATTCGTCATCACAATCTTCGAGATAACTGCTAGAATGATACACATAATTATGAAAATAATGATCTTCCCCCTTTGATATAACCTAATAATGTGATCCTCAATGAAATCACGGATAAGCTGGGTTTACGGTTTTTTTTTCTGAGTTTAAACTTCTTACCGTCAGTCAGGTTTATTCATCAGTATCAAATACCAAAAGGGAGGTAACGTCAAACGCCAGTGGTGTTTAATGGTCAGTAAGGCGTCATTCCAGAGCATGGCGTGCCCAGCTGGAAATGTTGTGTCGTCACACCCCTCCGCACAGTAACGCGTGCACAGGTTATTTTTAAGTCCCTATAAATGTCGTCATCAGTATGTCATCAGTATGTCATTTCAAGCACTGCTAGTCTTATCCTGCTCAGGTAAGCTGAGTTAAAACATTTCATGCGTGAACACATTGGAGCCTGCACACCTTGTACGCAGGCAGACGGTGTGGCGAAGATAGATACACATGTGTACACACGTACGTGCGTGCTTACGAACAAGTAAATACGCATACGAACATACATACAAGTGGTATAAATGGGTAGTCAGCCGTAGTTTTACAACTTTACGTTTCATTTAAAACAATTTCATCCTGATTGTAAGAGCCTGTTCTTTTAAATTTTGGTAGAGTGAAAACCTCCTTGTTTCTTGCCTGTGTGGAGAAATGAGAGGAGCAAAACGGTGCTGACGGCCCCGTACTGTCATGTACATCAACTTTTGGCAAGCTGAAAGGGTTGAAGAACCGTTCCTACGTCCCTGACACCCCGAGCCAGGCACACTAAAGGACACGCCCCAGAAACCTACCAACTCGTTCTCTCCCTCCCTCGCTCCCCCTCTTTCCCCCTCCCGCCCACCCTCACTTCGAATGTGAACGGCACGTGACCTTACAACGAGAAGGAAATTGTCGGTTACATTCAAAAGGTTTTAAGCTGGTAAGCGAGAGACGTCTTTCTAATTTACTTAGAAATTTTCTGGATTCGGACTTAAAATAACTCTATAACAAGAAACTTTATCCACTCGAGAACTAAAACAGGAAATAATATGTTGCCAGAGCGTTGAAACAGGCATGCAGGTTGACACGGTGCTGAATCTACCTTAGAGAGAACAATGTTCTCTTTCACAAGGTAGGTCACACTCAGCAGGAAAACTATTGACCTACTTGCCTCTTGCTGCCTTAAATTATGGGACACAAACTGAGTAAGACAGAGGTCAGTCAGGAGGTTGAAGAGGGACGTTTTTTTTAACACTTCATTTCTTAATAACAGTAGTCATAATAATAATAATCATAGTCTTGATTGTTCTTGCTGCCTTTGCCGTTGTTGTCGTCTGGAAAAAGAAATAAAAATAACGAGCTGAGGGTAACCAGCTGAGAGGCTTTCTTAGCCAGACAAATGTGCCCCCCGTTTGCCAAACCTGGCCATGCGTCCACATGCATACAGATGTACACATGGCTGGGTTATACCGGAGGCCGAGCATTTCTCTGGTTAAGAATGGCCTTCTATGTTTGTTTAGAAAGTGTTTGGAATAGAAATTATTCCATCACATCGTGATTCCCTTATGGAATACCAATGGGACTCTGGGCTGGCTCGCATGGGCGTTCTTTTCTCCTGTTCGTTCGTAAAGGTACGCGTAAAATACACGGGACCTCTTTTATGACCCGGAACTAATACTCGTTGTATTCTTATTATACGTATTTATTTCCTTCTGAGGGCGCGCCCTCTGGATCTGTGTGTTGTTCGTCTATCCGTCCATCCACATCCGTCTGCCTAGTTCTCGGTCTGTGTTTTTGTGTCTCCCGGCCTCCCGAGTTTTCCCTGTCTGCTGGCCTCTAACTTTATTGTTGCATCACTGTCAGCTGTCTAGCTTTCTCGTCTGTCTTTCTGGCTTTCCACCTCTATATCTCGTCATTTCTCTCTTACTCTGTCCCACTGTGGGGCCCCGTCTTCTATCATTGGTAGCTTCCTTTTGTCTGTCTGTGTGCAGTTGGGAAGTAGTGCTCGCTGCCATGATTAAGAAAGAAAGAAAAATGGATGGATGGATGGATGGATGGATGGATGGACGGACGGACGGACGGAAAAGCAAGGAAAAAGTAAGCAGATAAAAATAACAGTAGACAGGGAGACATGCTACTGAGAGGAACACATTGTGCTTTCGTGAACGTGTTCATCTATTGGTGCTGCGCGAACATAAACATGTGCAAGAATATACAGAGTGGAGAACTGACAGACGGACTGGAGAACATACATACAGACGGACTGGAAAACCGACTTACAGACGGACGCGCAGAGAGACAAAAAGGTACAGGGAGAGAGAATTTATATATCAAAAATAATATATCTAGTGTCAAACGCCTTAAATGCTTAAAAGTCATGCTGAAGATGTTACGAGAAAGATGATTTATATAGTATGATTATGTTTGTCTTAAGCTGTTCTTCAGCTATAGCATGATTGCTTACTATCCTTTCAGGTTTTGTTACATATACACATATTTCCCTGAAAAAATTGTTCTGAATGCCAAGGAGCTGACAAACGCAAATATCTTGGGCAAAGCAATATTTGATTTTGGAAAAAATTGTGGTTGGATGGCATTTACTATTAAATATTATTTTCTTCCAATACACTTGTTAAAGCAAGTTACTGATTGGTTCAAATATCCCCTATTACCAGAATCCAAATATTGTCCATGCTTGCATGAAATTTGCATAAGCCAGATACACGTGCACGCATACACACACAAACGTACACTAACAGAAAACTTTCACGAGACCGCATGAAAAGAAAGAACACAATTTTTTTAAAAGTAAGAGACAGCTTGTGTGAAAACTCAAGAACGAATCTTGCATTTGTTTTTAATTCAGCATGGCAGAATGACAAATGTGGTTATACAAATAACCAGCCTCCAGTTTCAACATTTAGAACTGATAGTACTGACAATGAAGGTGCCAGTGACCAGTTGACGGTAGACGTGAAACCGCCAGACTATTAAAAATAAAAACATTGGTACATTATCATATTAACGACATTTGATGGTACACACAGATTTTTCTGTCCTCTAAGAGGAATTAAAATCGAAAACTCCAATAAATTATTCCATGCTTTGCCATTTAGTTTACAAAAATAACGTAAAACCCACTCCACATAAAATATTGGGACAGCTGGTGTATATGACATGTATGGGGTGAGTATGTCAATGAACGAGCATAACTGTATGTGAGTGTTTGCTGCGTTCGTGCGCGCGTTTTTGTGCTTTTAATTGCTGTTGTGTTTAACCAGCTTGGAGGCATCCTAATGAATTAAATGAAAACGAAAATAGTTTGGGAAAAGGGGTGGCGTGGGGAGAGAAGGAAAAAAGTGCTTGCAGTTCTGTGTCTTTTCACCATTGTAGCTTAGAGCACAGAAATTTTCTGCCATGGGTTTGACTTGTCCTTCACTACCGGAAACGATTACAATCACAGCAGACCTCTCAGTGGCATTCAGCTTGTGCATCCCCATCATCTTTTGAAGCCATTTCTCTTTTATTAGCATTAAGAGTCCCTCTTCTTTTTTTTTTTTACTTTTTCTTTTCATAAGAATCGCAGGGCTGTTCGTTCAGCCGAGGGTAACTCTGGCAAATGACGCTGGGTGCGCAAAAGCTGAGAGCCATGGTGCACGGTGAAAATTGGCTGTCACGGAGATACGTCCCTGAGATTCTGCGAAAATCTCACCACCGGTGGTGTTGCCCACTTTATCTGTTCAGGACTTCAGACAATCAACACGATGCAGTCCCCCCCTCCCCGAATAAAATAAAACGGTTGACCCACGAACGCATTCACACCCAGACATCTGCAGTTAGAAGCCTGCTCCCAAGCCGCCGCCGCCGCCTGCTCCCATGCCTGTCAAGCTACCGCCGAGCAGTGAGCCTCCACCGGCCCCGCCCAGAGGATCAGCCGGTGCAGCGGCCCCACCGCCCCCTCCCATGCCCCCGTTCATCATGAGGAACGGGAGCATCCGCATAATGCCGTCACCTCCTCCTCCCATGCCCATCATCATGGGCAGCATCATGTCACCCCCCATGCCGCCCCCTTGACCTCCATGACCGCCGCCGTTCATCATCATCATCATCATGGGCAGCATCATGTTCTCGCTCATGCCGCCGCCCCGCATCATCATCATCATCAGCGGGTTCATGCCGCCCATGCCGCCCATGCCGCCCGCTCCTTGGCCGCCTCCGTTGTTCATCATCATCATCAGCGGCATCATGTGATGTAGGTCGGCTCCCGTGCCCATCATCATCGGCAGCATCATGGTCATCGGGTCAGCGGCGCCGGCCCCACCGCCTCCTGCGCCTTGCGACATCATCAGGAGCGGCAGCATGTGGGTCATCTCGCCGCCGCTGCGGGCCATCATCATAGGGAGGAGGCCCCCCATGCCCCCCATACCCTGGGCTACAAACAGACAGAAAAATCTCTAGAGAATATTTTTAAATCTTTCCTTTCCTCTGCATTATTATCAATAATATTCCTCCCTCTTTTCTTAGAGTTGTTTACACTTGCAGTATATATATATATATCCTTTTACAAATGGATAACAAAACACGTGCATTCTACACACACACACACACTTTTACAAATACATAAAACTTTAAAGAAATGTTGCTGTATCTAACGAGAAACAAATCAGCCATCTGCACCACTATTGGACTGGTGCATCAAGAAGAGATTCTAGATGCCCTTAGTCAGGACTTCAACTACATTTCTTCAGTCAACTGATAAGAATAATCGTAGGTCTTAATTCTGCAACAGATGGAGAACGGCCCAGCGTTAGAAGCTCTAATTTAATCAATCGATTTATTTATTTTTCGCAGTAGAAATTACATTGTTATTGTTTTGCATCGTCTTTACATCATCTGCAGTCATCTGTCTGCTGTTACCATAAATCTGCTTGAGATATCTACACTCTCTTCAATCTAAACAAAGATCTTAGAGACCAAGATGGGTAAAGAGGGTCGCTTTTCGGTAGACGAGACTACGCGAGCGCCCTCATGCGGAATCCTTGCTTTCGCCGTAGCAGCCGCATTCCAGTGGGTTTGCAACAGCAGGCAATAAGCAACTGGAACAAAATTATTTTTCGGCTTTCCGTGGAAGGATGAACCTATAGGTGAGTGTCCGAGCCATTTTTACTCTAGTAATTTGCTAGAGATAGTGATAAATCATTTACTTCAGTTTGTGACCCATGCATGTGGGTCAAGAAATTATACAATTTAGACATTACGCTGTTACCTTTACTGAAAAAATGTTTTGCAGTTTATTTTACTCATTTTCCTGCTGGAAGTATTTACTATGATGGAGTTTATTAAAAGACAAGATTGTTTACAGCATATTTCTGCTTCATGTTGCCATAACATTTAAACAGATCTGCACTACTGCACTATCGTCTTTCATTACATCACTCGGCACTAGGAGCTTTCAGTTCAAGCTGATGGTCTGGGATTTATGAGTAATTAATTGCTTTATTGGATACGAACTGCACGGGAAAGGTTTTAACTGGTTGTCTAGGATTCATTGTAAAGTAAGTATAGACAGTGACTTTTATTACATGTAGTATTTATGTGCTCGACCCTTCATTCTGGAGACTTGATTTCTTAGACATAATAATTAATGAAACAATTACATTTTAAAACAAATTAAATATTATTGGAAGCAAATTGTTAGTTTCCTTAATACGTACATATCAAGCATATGCACATAAAATACATTTATACATGTTTGTTCGGCATAAAATAGCAAGCTGTAGATATACTCGAAGATTCAAATCTCATTAATTCCTGTAAACTTATCATGTCAGCGAGGACATTAGATCTAAATAAAAGGGTATATAGGTCATGTCGCAAAATGCAGAGAAAGTGTAGAAATGCTCAATTCGCGGGAAAAATTGTTATTAATCTATTCCAAAGGTGATATGTGATACGCTTGTAAATCATCTCCCTTGAACACGAAAAGGATTCAGGAAAGCGCTGCGATGGCCGTGTCCTCGGTTTTATGAATTAAATCGCGTCTCTTGGTCCATCTCGAAATGTTTAGATCTTTTCTCTAAATGCTTCTAGGAAAGTCTGTATCCTTTGTTCAAAGGCGTTTTTTGCATGTCTGTTGGCGTGAATTTCAGATGCAAATGCTCGTTTTGACGATTCATCCAGTCTGGTAAACTGTACAATGTGAAACCAATTGCTAGAGGGTGAAACGCCATTTTAAACAACCCACCAGACACTGGTGTGCTTATTGTTGACGATTTGGGTACCCCACAGTCTCGAAGCTGTTTCTAGACTTTTAATGACTTGGTAGTTGGGAAACTAGCTGTACCAACATTTTCCATATTTTCTCCATTTGGGAAAACTAGCTGTACCAAAATATTTCATATTTTTCTCCGTTTAGGAAAATTAGCTGTACTGAAACATTCCGTTATATTTATAACCGCTTGGGAAGCTACCTTTATAAAGACACTCCATCACATTTATATCTGGCTTTTTCCTGCCATCTGTACCTTCCTTTTTTCCTCCTCTAATTCATCAACCTAGATCAGGTTTTCCAACCACAAACTTGAATCGTCGACGGATTAAAAAATAAAACCAGAAAATGTAGACATTTGTCATTTCAGCAGACGTCAGTTGTAGACAACTGATGTTCTTCCAAGGACAGATTAGGCTAGTGACGACACGCAAGGGCAGAATTAATGTTCCCGTGTTAAGCTCGCTGTCGGTGTTTCCACTTCCTGTCCCTACCAATCAAACCCTTCCAGCCCCGTGCACTTTTTTTTACCCCCTAGGGACAACAGCGCACCTAGCATGATATGTGTCACGCGAGTGTCTGTCTCGTTCCGTCTCGACAACGTCCAGGGCAACATGACAGCATTGTCACGACTGCCATCTGTTATGCTCCAAACGCTGTCACGACCCCGAAGACGACAGGGAGGGGGAAGAGTGGGTGAAGAGAAGGGAACGGAGGTACAGGGGCCGTGCGGGGTCTCACAAGGACAATGAAACTCTGTCTTTTTGTGAGCATCTTTTATTGTCTGGCGTACGTTTTAGAACTTCCTGCAGCGACAGAACCAGTAACTTCAGTACTGGGGGGGG
>SMGT01007683.1:902376-944030 GCA_004794575.1 Lanistes nyassanus
GGGGGGGGGGGGGGGGGACAGACAAGCAGCCTCTAAATTCAGCCTGTGTTTTTTTACACGGCACTGGAAATGTCTTCTGGGGATAAGATGTCAAGAGTTACGTGAAGATTAGTCTAAAGAAAGTGCTTTTACATGATATTAAATGCTTCCTTAAATAATATTACGTGCTTTGTTTTTTAACGGACTTCATAATTCACAAAACATTCTGACGAGCACTACAATATCGTCATAAGGAAAGAATTTTAAAAGTAAACAACCCCATGAATTAGGGCAAGAACATAGCTTCCACTTCACAGAAGTTATTTTGAAAATGAAAAATCTAAAAAAAAACAAACAACTGCTTTTAGCTTCTTATTTCTAAGTCCTTATTTGTAATCACTATGCAGCCTATTATAACCAACAGGTTTTCAGCCCCTGTGTTAGGCGATTAACTTCTAAAACATGTAAAGATCAATTCCAAATCCACTGTGACCTCTGACGATTGCAGATGCAAATTTTATGCAAATGTTTATGCAAATATTTATGCAAAGTTTATGCAAATCTATCTCGGAAACGATTTCTAGATGTAAAGGTAACGATGTCCCCTTGCCTTATTTTGCTTTTTTAGGTGGTAAGGGAGTGGGGGTGTACTGCCTTACCTCACTGCCTTACCTCCCCTGACCCATAGGGTCAGCTACCCATTCCCAGCTGGGTGAACTGGGGGCCGTGTGTTGCGGCGCATAGGTTTCCAACCAGAGCCTTCGGGTTCCGAGGCCTGGGTTCTAACCAGTCGCTCACCCTTTTTCAGATGAGGAAGCGACCCTATCATTCTCTGCTTAGAGCTCTACAGCAAGTACACAGGGTGACACAGTAGACCCGAAAGTGCAATCAAACATTAATGGAAAAGTAACGACTACATGCAGTAAATATAACGATGAATGCAGAAAGGGAACAAGGATTTAGAGGAAAAACAAGCTGTACAAAATGGAGTATGGAGAAAGTGAAAAAAAGGTCATCCAAAAACATGCATAGCGTATCCAAACAAGTATTATATATATTTTAAAAAATGAAATTTCCGAAGGATAAATACGAATACTAAAGAAAATACAGTCTGAAAAATGACCAGTAAATGTTTTCTAAAGAATCGCGCTAAACTGTCGAAACATTATTGAAGACGAGTAGACAATCAAATTTTCTGGGCTGGCTTGCATTGGCATTTATATATCCTGTTCGAAGGTGTACGTAAAACACCCAGGGTGAACAAGAATTGCGACCGTTCTGATAACCTGAATGGCAGATACGAACTCTCGTGCAAGGCAGCCCAGTCCTTTTTTCTGACTAGTGATATTTCTAACTCTCAACCGAACCAATATGGGACCAGCTGACAGGTTTGCTGACAGAAAGAAGAACAAAGGAAGGAAGAGGATCAAGGAAGAAAACAAAGAAAACAGAAAAAAATGAAGAAAAGTGGGGGTGAGGAAGCAAGCTATAAGAATGGAAGGAAGAAAGGAAGGAGGGAAAGAGGATGAGGAAGTAACTGATAAAAGGGGAGTGGCGAAGAGATAGATGAGACAGTGGGAGCATTAGGAGGAAATGAAGAAACGAAGGAAGCAATAAAGGAAGGAAAGAAGGAAGTAAGGGCCCTCGACAGGCAGTCTATCTGAATGCAGTCTTCTTCGCTTCGCTAATTTACGCTTGGCGTCAGCAGGGCGAGTTTCTTACCGGAGGTCAGAGCAACCAAACCCGCGAGAAAGACGGTAACCGTTGGGACGTTCATCGTGTTGATCTGAAACAGAGAAGAAGGCAAAGTGGCGTTAGATGAGTTCCGTGGTGCAGTACTGTCTGCATTGCAAGCTCCGGTCTGAACATTCTCGTTATTGGCATGACCTGTGGCATTATTAGTTCCGTTCTGTTTCTTAATGTGCGTGGCGTCAGCACGGGTAAACAAGAATTATCATTAAATTATCACTAGACAGCTTTCGTACTTTCCTCTGTAACTGTGTGTGCGTGGGCGCATATAAGTGTGTATATATGTGTGTGTGTACATATATATACCGAAAACTTAAACGCAAACTGAGAGAGTTGGTGATTTTATTTGAATTTGTTCCTTTCTCCGACAAAGGTACTGGCAGCGCTCAACCGTATGCAGACTCACATGATCAAGGGAGCGTACCGTACCCGAACACGTGTTTGGGTACGGTAAGCTCCCTTGGGCACAGGCGTCTGCATACGGCTATGTGTGAGCGCTGCCAGTATCTTTGTTGGGGTTAGATTTGAATCGATCAATTTTCGAGAAAACCATTATAGTGAGTCTTTACACAATGTGTGTTCATCTGTCATGCTGAGAAAGCGTTCAGAATGTCCCAAAGGTCCGAGTTCATAGTCCAAAGCCAGTAGCGGGTGTGTCCCACATTGGCGTCGACAACGGCTTGGCACCTGGCGGGCATGCAGCACACCAGACGGTTCACCACCACCATAGGCATGTTTGCGCAGATCTGCCTGAGGGCCTGCTCCAGCTGGCGAGCTGTTGTCGGCCTCGGCTGGACAGCGTTCAGCTCTCTCTGCAGATAGTCCCATAGGTACTCGACTGAGTTGAGGTCTGGGCTCACGGAGGGCCAGGGCATCATCTGAACGTTGTACTGCTACAAGAAGGCCATGGTGAGCCCTGCCGTGTGTAGGCGGGCATCATCATGCTGAAAGGTGAAGTTGCCATGCTGCCGATGTCGTGCAGTCAGCGTTGACCGCCGCGCAGGACGGCGGCAGTACAGCTGTCGCTCAGACCACCGGCGACGCGTAGTCTGCTGGCTGATGGCAGCTCCATGGCTCCCGACAGTGGCTAGGGCCGTCTCTGCGGCAGGGAGAAACGGTTGGCGCAGGTGGTTGCAGCAGAAAAGCTGTCGTGCAGTCGTGACAAGAATTTGTCCGCTTCTGACTCCATCCCGAGTGCTACCAGTGGCTTGAAAGTGAGCCCAAAAACGACAGAGTGTGGAAACTGCCACACCCAGTGCATGTGCGACTGAGCTTGGGTGGTTCCAGCTTGCAGTCAGATGGCTCTTTCCCGATCTGTAGGGCGCAGTCTTGGCATTCTTCTGCTGCTGGCACGTGGTCTGTCTGGGAGCGTACGAGCATCGGCTTTTATTGCTAATGGGTGGTGCTTTCTTTTCGCAAACAAAGTTGTAGTCCTGCTGCTTTTGTTCACGCTTCACGAGCGAAAACCAACGTCCGATTTTAGCACCTCAGAAGGGACTTTTTTTGCACCAGGCCCGTCATGATCAAGGGCTACACTTAAAAGACCATGCGACTCATGTTGACCTAATTTTTGTTGCTACCATTATACCCGAATGCATGAAATTTGACAACTCCTTGCCCGTGTTTCAATCTGCGTTTCCTTTGGTTTTGAGTATACGTTAAAACTCTCTCTCTCTCTCTGCATTTGTGTGGGGTGTGGCACCTGTGATTACATGAAGCCCTTCCATCCATCAACTTCAACATAATTCTTACAAATACACAAAGCTTTTTCAAAACAAGTGGAGAGCTGAGCACGAGATAGAGAACAGTTTCATAAACATCTATGGTTAACGCTTCCCGAGGTGATCATGTGTAAGTGCCGATTAATTAAAGGCTGGCATGCAAAGCAAAGGTTATTGCCAGTGGAATTTCAGCTACGATAGTCTCAGCAGCTGTAGACTTGTGTTGCAATTGCCACTGCAATCACGTGACGCCAGGCGTACAAGGCTCGCGCAGTCACCTTTCCAAGGTCAGGTGACATCATTAAAGAGCATTCCTAATTTGGTATACGCATCAGAAAATTCCGTCAAAACACTGGTTGGTCCAGTTTCTGTGCAGACTACTTCTTTGTGGCTTCTCTTTTTACAGAACAGGTTTGCCTGGATGCCTGCTGGTTGTAACACCATCCATATCACTAAGGACGATCCAGTTACATTTTTTAGAAATCAGTTCATGACGCTGCATTGCTGTTTGAAGGCTTTGATATAAAACGCAAAGCCGTCACCTAAAAAGGTTTTTATTTTATTCTCTTCTTTTTAAACAGTTGTAGCTACTATCAATATTTTTACTACGTATCCGTGTTTATTATAACTTAGCACAACCCAGTTCTTAATGCGAGACACAATATATACAAATTACTGACAATATGTTGCAGAAAGAAATAATCTTCATATCACACTTTGTCTCAGACTATATCTTCTATAGCGGGTGTCGATTGAAAGCCGATAGACAAAGATTCAAAGCATCATATTATCATCTAGCGAGGATTTAGCTGTCGTCCTGTGCGATGTCTTTAACTTTCTATTCCGTACAAAAAGTCTTCAAAGGGCTTATGACCCACGAGAGTACTGCTTAGTTCTCCTTATCGATACAAAAGTCTGTCTGCACAGTGATGAGGTCAAATTTTTTTCGAAAAAAAATTCCTGTTGTTGCAGACAAACTAGTTCTGTGCCACTTCTAACATTTGATTTAGTTATAGTGTGGGATACCAGCTTTAGTTTACGTAAGGGGCACGTTATTTCAGACTATCGACCTTGCATGCTGGTTGGTAAGTCTCGAACGATATTTGGAAAGTCTCGAACAAGACTGGAAAGTTTTAAAATGATACTAGAAAGACTCGATTGGTATTGGAAAGGTTCAAAAGATACTCTCGCTACATAGTCCAGCAAAGGAGAGCGAAAAACCATACTAAAATAAAATGTTATGAAGAGACGAACAACGAAAATTAACTAAACTTTAAACAGAAATTATTAAGCAGTAGCTAACTTGCTGTGTGGTTCAAGATATCGCGGAAACCTTGTGACAGAGAAAGAACGCGGCAGAATGTGAATGGACGAACTGAAGACAGAGGAATGCATGACAGCCGTGCCTGGTGCGCGGTGTTACTTGACCACTTACTTACCTTTTGACAGCCTGACTTCCAATGTTCTTGACTAGGGTAGTGAGGACAAGCGTCTGTGAACGGGTCCCAAGCCCCTTTTATGCCCGCCTGGCCCTAGGACAGCTTCTTCATCGCCCCTCCCCATCCAGCCAGGAGGCCCCTCCCGATCTGGCTTAACCATCCTTCTCTACCTAGTCGTGATTTGCGTCTTTGAAACTTTCTTTTTCCGTCATTATTCCCATCCCCGACTCCCCCCCCCCACCTCCTTTCTGCCCTCTCCACCTTGTGCCCACACCCTCGTTGACTTCCTCCAGCGAGATGCATGTCGTATTTCATCCACCATCCACAGCGCCATTTTGCCTCTACTGTTCTGACGTCAGGCCATGTCGTCCCTCCACTTTTCACCCCACCTTCCACTCCCCAACGTTGTCGCCCCCTCCCCCCCCCACTGTACAAGATCGTGACGACGTTCAGAAACAGTGCGTCGTTACTCTGCTCATGACTTTCATCAATTGTCCTGACAATACAAAGAAACTTTGAGAAATATTTTGTAAGTCGCAAGAAAATAGACTCGCATCATTATTATTTGAGGGTTTTATTTCATTTTACTTAAAAAGTATTTCCAGTTTTTCCGTATTTGCGTTAACAGATTTTATCCTGGAGCTTTTTATTCTGTTGACAGTTTTCTAAGCTTATCTACAGACGAGAATCTCTTTGTTTAGCTCTTTTGACAGATTAGGCTTTAGACAGACAGAAAGGCAGGCAGGCAGGCGATGGGCAGGCAGGCTGGCTAACCGAAAGACAGATATAAATATTTAGCTGTGGAGAAGGAAATGAGCGGAAAAAGGAAAAAAGAGAAAGAGAGAGGCGGGTTAATTAATTGACAATGTTCCTCTGTGGCTGTACGAGTCATCTAAGAGGAAACGGTAATATTCTTGTCGACATTTCAGTAGGCAGTAAAAGTTTATATCTATATATAAAGGGTGCGAGCACTCAGTTCCACAAAGGTTGGACAGACATTTGTAGGGAAATATCCGGAGTTGTGAAGCTGACATTGACACCCCGACCATGAAAACAGTAGTGACATTGACATTGCGAGTGACAGAGACAAAAGGCTACTGTTAGCCGAGATTTAAACTTTTCTGGCTTTTTTTAAAGCAGTAGTTTGTAGGTTGTCGCAGCGAGAACTTTGTGCAATAATTAGTTTTATAATTTTTTTCTCTCCACTGTGCCCCAAAACCTTTTATTAACGTGAAGTACTCATGGAGCGTCATTGTGTACGGAGACTTGGATTCCGTATAGCTTCTGATCACAATCCAAGTAAGTTGCATATTGTATACTCATTTTTCTACAATGAAAGTGGTTTTTAAATGACCAATTTATTGAAATCTTGATTCTTAAAGTTTTCCAAACTTCTGCTGTATGCCTAACGTAGGTGTTCTTGAAGTTTTAGTTATAGCCACTAAGCACCATCCGATTTTAGTATACGTTGAGTTTTCCCCCATTTTTTTTGAAGATCCCATCCCTAACATGAAATAGATCTATTGTTTACTGTAGCAGCCCAGTGTCTATTGAATAACTTAATTTTCGTAGACCAAAATACTACTGCGAAAAAAAACCCCTCCCAAATCAGGAGGAGGATTAGCAAGATGAGAAGAAAAGATGAAGATGGAAGCGATCCTTTGAGTTCTCACTACAAAGCTGTAACACGAAGCTGGTCACTGAACTGTGAATGAATGACTAGCCGAACACAACGCGGTGTGGTTTACACTCAGACCTAGCAGCCAGTCTTGGTACAATCTCCACATCTTGTCCAAACCACAAAATGCCCTTTTTTTCTCTCTCTTTTCCTTTAATCCTAAATCTGTGTTCTCTCTCGTTGTCACACTTGAGGGCACACACGCACACACGCACACACGCACACAAGCATACAAGCACACAGACCTTCCCTTGTGGTTCCACAAATCTACATACGAAGATATTCTTGTCACGAAAATTCCTATGACCGTGCATGCACTGCCCCAGGGAATGTCAGGTGCTATGAAGTTCATGGTCACAGCGTCCGTTGGCATGCTAAGCGAGGCAGCAGGAAGCTGGAGTCTAAATATAGACCGGCCATGTGATCCAAGACTCCTGATCCCCCTCTTGAAAAATGGTGGAGCGGTGGTGGTGGCGGTGGTGGTGGTGTGGGGGGGAGGGGGGAAATCGCACTGAAGGTTTAGAAGGGAATGCCAGTAGTCGTTGTTTACATAGACGGTGTAAAAGAAACACTGTTTATGTTGCTAATTATCCAAAGATTTTCTGTTGCGTAATGCCGAGTTCACTCTCTGGGCTTAAGTCAGCAGAAGGCACTGATATAGAGGGAAACCCTTCTCCAGCAAATTTGTCAATATCATATTAACATGATCACGTGTTCGCGATAGAAACAGACGTTCGCCATATTTGCTGCCATTATAGACACAACCATAAGGTGCGTACAATTTTTAAAAAAAAAAACTAAAATCGGATAAAGTATTTCTTACAAACGCTTGTGTTTTCTTTAGTACCTCTTTCATAAGACCTTGTCGAAGACTCGTAGTGAAGAGTTTGGGTTAGGCAGAAGACTGTATATATACTCAACGCAAACGCAAATGCACACAAGGGCAAGGAGAAGTCAAATTTCATGCATCCGGATACAATGATAGCAACAAAAACTTGGTTGACATGAGGCCGCATGGTCTGTTAAGTGTACCCCTTCATAATGACGTGCCTCGCGCCAAAAATTTTTCCCGTCTGGCTTTGAAGATTTTATCCTTTAGAAGACTTTAGAAGACCTTCAGTGGACTGGTCCGCAGCACAGGTCAGAACTGATTTTCTCCTTCCTTCATCGAGGCTTGATTGAAGAAGTTTCATATTTCGCGTACTGCAAGTGCCCTTGAAAAACTATTCTGCTCTTGAGCTGCCTCTTAAATTTCCTAGTATTTGCGCATTAAACCGTTATTGGGTCAAATTCGCATAAATGCGTTTCCAGACATGATTTTAGCAGAACTTATTGGATGTGATTCCTGTATTCACGTTTACCCTGATTAAAGGTTTAAAAATCAGTCTAATGCCGCAACATATGCCTAATTCTTTGCATTGATCCAATGACGTGTACTGGAAACTTCAACTTAAGCCAATGATTTTTAAATTAACGTTTCTATTTATTTCGAAATAAAAAGGAAAATGTCACAATCTTTGTGACAGCACAGGGAAACCTAAGAACAAAAACAAAACACAGGGACTCTGGGAGGAGACCAGACCATCCCGTCCTTTACCTCTCTTCCATCTTAGTCTTGTCCTACTTACGACGCGATGTAACTAAGCTGTTTACGGCAAAACCAGTCACGCCAGCGCCTTGATGCATGGCCGTGACTTCAGAAACCCTTTCCAAAGAAGAAGCTGCGTCTGATGGTAATATGTCTCTGTTCACACCTTTCCACGTTTCCACCCGTAGCTGTCACTTCTTCATGACGTATAACATCCTTGAAATAGGGAGGAGCTGGTGAGCGGGGACTCCATGGTGGGTGGGTGTCTTGAGGTACGGATGTCACAAGGAAAAAGTCATAGTTATAAATGGCAAGTAGTCCGCCAAACAGCACATCCCAACTGGCTTTTGTCTCGTCACGGACAGAGCTTTATGCGCAGGCAGGCAAACAGCCACATTTTTCTGCAAACAACAACAAACAATAATAACAATATTGATATTATTATTAACAGGCACCAAATCTTACAAAGTATTTCAAGACCCACACACTCGCCCACACGTGCACACACATTACCACACAAAGACGCGTGCGCGCACCCATGCACACCGACTCACGCGCAGACAACAGCACACGTAAGTACACGCACGCCGACCCTGGCGCAGACCTTCATGCGCTTTGAGACAGAAATCCTGCGCCCGGGGAAGCAAAAAGGTCGGCTATATGATAATTTTTCTTATTCTTTAGAATGAGGCGAGTTGCCCCATTCTGAACCCACTGAAGAACAGAGATGATGCAGTCAGAGAAGAGAGTTACAGTAATCGATGGGAGACATGACGAGATGACCGGAGGAGGTAAGTATATAGCATCAGCAGATAGGAGTTTTCGGATTAGGTTAATGCAGCGGAGATGACAGTAGCAGGTGCTAGCAGTGAGAGGGACAACTTTGTTTAGGGAAAGATCGGAGTGCTGTAGAAGATGACACCAAGGTTCTCGGCAATGTCTGAGAGAGAAATGGCGGCGCTGTCAAGTTGACGAGAAAGGGCAGGGTGAAGCTGAGCAAGCGTTTGGCCCATGCAGAATGAGAGTGACTTCAGTCTCGTCATCACCTCGTTGATATTTGCTGTGCGTCATCCAGTTTTTTAATGTCACTGTAGTAGTCAGATATGCGAGTCAGAAGCATCTATACGTTGTCAGGTGTGTCACCGCCTACAAGGTAAGTCTCATCAGCATAGAAGTGGTGTTTAAAATGACGACAGCTGATTAGAGTAGAAAAGGGAGAGAGAAATAAAAAGAACAGGCCCCAGGACAGAGCCTTGAGGACAGGGTCGAACTGGAAGTCGTTGATGTAGACACTCTGCAGCTTGTTGGAAAGATACTTGCTGGACCATAGGAGAGTGAAGTCGGTGATATCAAACAAGTGTTGAAGTCTGGTGAGAAGAACGGAATGGCCAGAGGTATCGAAGCCCGCAGATATTTCTAGAAGGGTGAACAGAGAGACTTTACGAGGATTAGTCGAGGAGAGGAGACGCTCAACAATATCGTCACAAATAACATCAGTTTTTCTGCAAACCGACTGAGAGTTGAACAAACTTTGAATTTGTTAGCATGCAATACGAACTTGTCAACGCTTGATGATGTAAGGGAATGATAGTCGTGTGCAGCAATAAGAGGCAATAGACCAGCAAGGGATGGTGAACAGCTGAGAGTGGTAGACAGTTCACTGCAGCCATGAAGGCACGGGGGAATCGCGGGCGGAGCCTGGTGGGGGGTGTCAAACGAAGGTTGGGTCACCGACGCACACGCGACGACGACGGCGATAGACACGCCTAGACATGCAGACAAGCACACAAATTCCTTCTTTGTTTTCTTGCAGACATGTAGGTACACGTATTCATCCATGCATTCTCTCTACTTTACTTATTTAGTTCTGTGTGCACAAAAATGCTCGTATTTCTTGTCCGTCTACTTTATACATCTGCGTACTTTAGTTCGTCGGAAGCCCAACCGTATTCTGACTACGAGTTTTGTCCGTGACGGGAAATCATAAGCTAATTGTAAGAATTCCTTTTGGATTATCAAGAAAGAAAAATGAAGGAGAAGAAACTTCAAGTGATTAGCCAAAGTAACTTGAACATCAAGTTGAAAAAAGACTTACTGTGGCAGACTTCTCTGCTGTAGGTGGACTCAAAAGCAACAGTTTATAGAAATCTCTTTAGTCCATATCGGGGAGGTTTTTTTCTTCTTTCTTCTCCTAATTGCTGTTCCGTACTCTCTCTACTTTAAGTTAGCCGCGCTCAGTAAAATTAAGATCGCCTTTATGTGCGCAGAACTAAAAACTAAGGCCCAGGTTAGTAACGTTTTGAATTTATGGGCTTTTACGTGTATACAGAACTCCACCCAGGTTTGAAGAGACAGTCGCTATTCCATAAGGCAGAAAGCTCCGGTCACAAGATGAAATGCAGACCAGGAAGATGTTTTATTTCAGGAAATCTTCTGTGGTACCTCAGCTTGGTTACTTGTTCATCCTATTCCTCATTCCGCGCTGGCAGTGAAGTCCTGTTTATCTCCCTTAATTAATACTACGCTAGGTGGCGTTACGTTGTTCCGGAACGTCGTACGGTATACGCACGTACAAAGACATTTCACGTCTAAAGTAAACAAGTCGTGCGTTACTGCTGTTGACAGTGAGCCCAAAGGTCATGCGATGAGGTATAGGTTAACGCAGACGAACATTAATAGTTAAGTAGACTTAAATGTATAACTTTAGCAGTTTGGTTATTTTCACTATGTCAATTTTGTGTTAACCATTGTGTTGTTATTCTGAACAGCATATGAAACCATCTTCACCAAGTTTGTCTCGAGTCTGTCTTTCTGTATGCCCAACGCGAACCTACGGCCTTTTAGTTCCACCTTACAGTGAGTAGCGCTGAAAACTGTATAAACAGTCTCAACAATAAATCATAGTTTTAAACAAATTCATGTAAACAAGGCGAAGGAAAGAAGCCAGCGCGTGAGGAAACATGGGGTGGGATTTGTTGAAGGGCACACAGATGACCTCATAATTCAGAAAAACACTTTATAAAATGTGTACGTCATTTCCCGAGAAAGTAGTTTTAGACAGAGTTACTGTGCTTAGTCACGCTTATGAAAAACGTTGTTCATGTTACGGTTCTGTTTACGTGTGGGTATTTCATTAAACTGTCTTTCAAACGTGTTGAACCTCCCCTTGTGTTCCTGGCTAGCTTTGAGGTGGATTTTTCTACTCAGTGACTTTCGCCAGGGAAAAATCTGAAATGCACGTATAGCAGCGAGGTTGATTTTAGTCTCTGTCTGTTACACAGAAAGATATTCCCACAGATTTTCTTGAAATGTTGAGGTTACACTGTTGTATCGGAGTGAAAGTCTTAAAAACGGTTCCAAGATCTACATGCACATAACTTTCTTTCTTAAGGGAGTCCTAGTTTATCTTGTTGCTGTACCTTTGACTATAAAAACGCATCTTTGCACCTTCATAAGGCCACAACACTGACCTCTTTCTGAGTATGTCGATGTTTCACGCCTTTTTTCTCGAAATCATAAGCAGGTTATTTGGTGATATTTGGTTGAAATTTATTTACCTGGAATCTATGAAATGCAGAAAAACTTGCACAGCAATGTTGATGATATGTAAGTTGCGCCTAAAATGAGAAACCAGATTCACAAATTCCCCGTATTTGCAAAAGGAACAAAATAAAACTATAAATGTATTAACAATAATTTTAAAAATAAATCTAAAAATATATTAACAATGATTTGTAAAGGAAGTAAGCGTCATACTTTTGACAGGTTCGTAGAACAGACTTCATCTCCTTTCAGTAAAAAAAAAATCTTGCAGAAGATAGGCCTGTATACATTGACCATAAAAATATGATTATGATAATATATGTTAATTACAAAATCACAACGAGGTCACGTCCAAGGATTGTGGGATATACAGTTGAGACGTAAAAGAAAGTTATAAATAAAGGCAGAGAGTAGCGACCGCGCGCACACATAAGGGGTAGATTCCCATTCCCTCCTCCTATCATAATGATTTTGTGCGTGACACCGGAACACACTCAGGTAACATCAACGAAAATCTTTCACAAAGCACTCTGACGTCATTCCGAATCAGCACGCACTTTGCCTAGCAGAGTGTTGTCAACGCCACGAAAGAACAGTTTAATGTTTTCATAAATTATCTCCGAAACAGACATTGACAAATGCCAGGGACGCGCGCACAGCAAGGGAGGACCACTTTCAGCGTCGGCCCGCATCAGCACATTTGTCCTCTTCATTTCGAAGGGGACAGCGAGAAGAACTGAAAGTGGCTTCCTTCTGCCTCCAGGTCTGTCATCAGGTTGACGATACGTGATCGAGTGGTGGCGTAAAGTGCGGGCCGAAAATCTTCCGAAAACATCATAGGTAGATGAACTATGTCTTGCCGGGATCATCAGGACAGCCCCGTATTTAGAGTCCTTAGACAGCTCTTCCAAATATAGAACTGATCAAAACACGCATGCGAGTGAAGTGCGCTTAACTTCAAAGCACGTCGGATCAAGCAGGATCCGTTTATAATTTTAATTTATGAAGTTTTGCATATAAACATTACCCGGATTTAAGGGTGTTAACCGTGTATAAACATGTTAATGTTTTGGCTAGCGTGTGCAGATCAGCTAATACTCTAATCTGTCTGGGCTAGGACTATACATCTTGAAAAAAAATCTTGATGGGATTCATTTTTATAAGAATAGGATGTTCCAAATCAAATGTAATATTTTGGTTGCAGTATACCCTGTTTTCAGTGAATATTGAAGCCTAAGTAACTACTGGAAAAATTAAAACTAAACATCTAAATGTATCATTACACACACTAATTAATATTTAATGACTCTTAAATATATAAAAGTTGTTAATTACAATTGTTTACTATCTTAATTTATAGATCTGGCTGCTAGACTTGAGTTGTTCATATCACCCAACACGTTTATCTCATATCTGTCTCGCTCAGTTTTTAACAATCATAATTGCATACGACTAAAGAAATCCGATCCATCAGATAGATATATATATATAAAAATTACCTTTTCTTATGCAGCTTTCTTCAAAATGCCTGGAACAAATCTTGGCTGTTAAAGGATTGAAACTTTTGTCGCATCGGCCGATCGCGTGTATAAGTTTTGCTCTCCATTCGTCTTGCTCCTTGTTGATTCCAGGGCGAGGAAGTTTATGAAAACTTAGTCCTAAACACCTTGTGCTTGTGCAAGGACATAAAACGATGCAACAATTACTGCCACCCCCACTTTTTGTTGACAGACTTCTGTTAGACAACATTACAGAACGCGAAGCACACATCTTTTCGATCCGGAAAGGCAAACCGGAAGTTGGTTATACTACGCGTTCCCATTTTGCCGCGAACAGAAGTTGAAGTGAAAAATTCGTCTGCTGAGTATCCAGTAGATACATCATCCTAGGTCTGGGGAGTGAGTGGGAGAGAGAGGAGGGAGGGGGGAGAGAATGCGTGTGCACGCGCGTGCATGTCAGCTTAGGAAGAGACGTCTGTAGTCTGCGTCTGCTTAACTATATAACGACGGATACTTGACATAGTGTGACCTTAATGACGCGAGTTTTTTCCCCACATGAATACAAACGACTGGGTGATACAGAAGACCGATTATTCATAAAGTGTCCAATCGATGACAGTGCCATAACACATGCATGTCTCATTAACAGCTGACTGCTTACACAGAGAACGTATAAGCTGTTTTTTCTGTGCATTTTATGTTTGAGAAGCAATAGCCTGGTTGTTAAAATCTGGCTTGTGATCACAATTAAAAATATTCTTTATAATTTACAGAACTGCATCCTGTAGTTTAGAACATGTTGGAGTTCTGAACATGCCTAGCATGTGATAGGATGCGCGTCAAACATGTATTCCACTAATTTCGATGAAGAACGACTTCAGCTTGAGGAATGAACACATTGCAAAGCGGAACCAAGCTGAGTTATTTACAGGGAAAACTGTCGTATTTTTGCATTCTCCTTCATGACGGCTACAGAACAGAACGAAACAGGGAAAAAAGAAAAGTATATTCCTCTGTTCACTAAGGCAGAAAAAATGGACATCAAAGGAAGATAAGAAACTGCATTGCTCTTGCTTTTAAGTCTCTCATTCTATACCTATACTCTATTTGAATACCTCGAAACAGCACATCTTTTATGTATCACCGAGTGCTTGGGAAATGTTTAAAATATTATTGTAACAATCTTACACTCAGCGCAGATGTGAGCTCTTAATGTAGACATGTGGACACCTAACGTAGAGGTGAAGCCTTTTTGATGCATGTTAAACAAATGTAGTGGCATAAAAGGTGTGCACTTTACATATGGAAAGAGTGCTCATTTAACTTAACAATTCAAAAGTATTAAACACACACTGTGCTCTTCCGTTTTAAATTGAAGACGTCCTCTTCCTTCCTGACTAGCCCTCTACTATTAAAGCAGAAGTACACAATTTCTTTCTGTTCTCATTTTACTTTTCTCAGTCCTTTACCTTAAAAGGGTACTTGTTTGATTGTTGCATGCTATTATTTGATATTGTTCGTAATATTATTGTCCTCGTGAGGGGTTATTATCCAGAAACATTAGTGTTCTCTGCCCTCCTTTTTTTATCGTCGCCAGATTTTTAGAATTGCTGATACAGAACGCTTAAAAATCCCAGCGGAATTGCATGGATCCAGTTTTGTGCACAACATGAGAAGTTGTGGTCTGGAAAACGTGTTGTCACCAGCAAAATATTTAAACTCTAGACAGGCTAAGACAAATTTTATTTCTAGATAAAAATCCTAAGCCCCTCTTTTTCAACAGATAGAAAAAAGTAGTTAAATTTAAACTTTCATTCTTATGCCTCTTTGTGATCTGTCAGTTTTAACATGGTACGTATCTTACTTACGTCAACATGATTCTCACATCTGACAGACGTAATATAAAGCATTCTATTTCTCAGCTTCTGTGAACAGTCACCTGTATTGTTCCTGTTTAATACACCTACAGAGTTTAATGTGCGCTAATAAAAGCTGTTCTTTGTGTCTTGAAGTTAAGAGTGCCATGTTTCTGTCAGTGCATGAAACGGGGGCTTGTGTAATTCAGAAGCGTAGTTACACCAAAAAATAAAAACTTTTCTGACAAGATATGTTTCTGCTCCGGAAGTCAGCGTTATTTGAGTGAATCTGAGGTTCTTTCTTAAATCTAATTTCCTCTCTGAAGACCTAGGAGACCCATGCAAATTAATTTGTGTTGGTTGCTTGGCTTCTTGTCGCAAACGAGGTGCATATCAGAACGGTAATTTGTGTTGGAATCATGGCAGCGAAGGTGAGAAGTCTTAAAAAAGCTACAGCACAGTTCTGGTCAGGTAGTTGTTGTTTGGCTGCTAAGTCTAGGCGAAGAACTTAGTCGTCTGCCTTATGCCAGGCATACGTGATTTGACTAAGCTGAATAAAAATAGCGGTAAACAAACTAGTCATCGGCAACAAATGTTCGAGCTCACTTTGTCAAAATTAGATCGTACATAATGCGCACACCGAACGAAGTTGAAGAGAATGTATGAAAAAAACCTATCGATCTGAAAAAGACAGCATAGTTTTTTTTTTTCCCCAGATGGTGCGCGACACCTGCACTGGTCATTTAGAAAGCAATATCTAAATGCATCTTCAAATAAATGTTCACTCATTCCATCTGAAAGACACTGTTAGAGAAAATATTTGACAGTCCTTGCTAGTGAGGGACGCCCTCCTGTCTTGCACGGAGTCTGGTCCAATTATTTAATTTTACGAACACGCGACTGTTTTACGACATACCTGTGCTTCCAAACTATGATTAATCTTAAGACATTTAAATGAGTCACTAACATGGTAATCATTAACGTTATTTATTAATGGTCTCAAAACTATTTGAAGCCTTTATCACTTTCCTAGATATAAACTGCTCATATTCACACAAAAGGACATTTACAAGATCTTTGCATATTGTACAAGTTAAGCTGCGTGTTTCTATTATGAAGTTAATAGGATGTCTCTTCCAGTATAGGCGTATGTATGAGTTTATTTCTACTCTCTCAGATGTTCTCACTTCGTCCTTGAACTCGAACGTCCTTGAAATCGAAACAGGCTTGAGTTGAGCCTCTTGAACAGTGAAACGAGCTAAAAATTGCACGTTTTTTCCTCAAGGACACTGCTGGAGTGTTGGATCCACCCCTCCCCTAGCCCTAAGCCTCAAATTATGGAGACACAGCGGTATAATTCTCAGAGGGAATGAATACCGGACAGAGGTTAGCTCGAGGTGTGTACCAGATTTGTGTGTGTGTGTGTGTGATTGCATGAGCTTAAAAAAGCTAAACAAAAAAACTGGAGCCAATCAAAATACAGTCTTACATAAAATATGCTAATCGCTTAGGGTCACCACTAAAAAACGTTCCAATTTCCTGGAAAATCATACTGCCTATAACTCCACCCAACCTCCCCTCCCCCTACCCCCACCCTAAACCCCTCTCCTCCCGAAACATCCCTCCTCTTCTCCCTCCCCCCCCACTCGTTCCCAGAAAGACCTGCGAAATATCGCCATTTGATTGGCCCCCTTTTTACACATCCGAAATAGAGCTCGCCATTTGATTGGCTCCAGTGAATTAGAGATTTTGCACCAGGGAAAGATTAATGAGACAGTATTACCAGTCGTAAGCAGCAGTTCACCCAGCTGTTAGCAGGTGCGCAGATCTATCGCCTTTCAATTCCAATACATTTCCCCTCAGTTATGCCTTTCAGACTGACTCGACCTTTCCAGGTGATTCTGTTTTATCTTTATCAAGGCAGTTCTCTAGGTAACAGCAATACCAGGAAGCGAATATAATGAATTCAAGCTGACATAATGCCCTGTGTGTGTGGGCGAGAGAGAGAGAGGAAAAGAGAAATATCATTAGCGTTCTAAAGTTACCCGAGAAACGGTTAACAAGAAGTTGGCTTAATGCTGGCCAAGCACACAGGCACGCACGCAGCCACGTACACAGGTACACAAATCTTCATAACAGACCAATTTAATGATCGTAGGTCAGTGAAAGTTAACCAAACTGGCGTTAGGTAACTGTATACTGTGAGAATGAATTCTGCTTTACTGAATAAAGGCACTTGATCAGTTCCACCGATGACGCCCGCACTCTGGCATGGCACACAAGACGGAGCAGAACAGCTGAAACACTGTGCTGACAGTACCAGGAAAAATAGTCAGTAGTTAAACATCAGAATGTATAGCTTTTCAAGAAAAAAAGGCTGGCAACTTTACACGGTACACGTGCAACAGGAACTATAATGCAACATGACAAAAAATGTACGCACTAAACAATACCAAAAAAATTGCAATTCACTTCTTAAATGTTAACAGCCCCTCCTGAATATTGAAAATCACCCACATCCACTTCCATCCTAATGAGAAATTAATAGATTCCATAAAACCTAAAGGAAAATAGAGACGGGAAAGAAAGAAGGAAGGAAGGAAAGAAGGAAAGCAGGCAGGAAGAAATAAAAAAGGATGGAAGGAAAGAGTAATGTGTTTCGTTCTGGAGACTAAAATCAGAAACATGCATTATATACTTGCACTATTTACAGAACACTCACGCACGTATTTTTTTTAACATGGTGACACTGACAAAAGAGGAAGAATAAAGGCGAGTAAAAACTAAAACATGTGTACGTCTTGCCGTAAGTGCTGTCTTGCTACCCAAATCCTCCAAGCAACCCCCACAATAAAGCTCATACTATCTGTGCATACTGGACACACACGTCCAAAAGAAAAAACCCATATGATTACCATACAGTTTGTGCAAACACGACATACATCACAACACTTCTAAATGGCTTTAACAGTTGGCAGACGTGCAGTGGTTAAAGAACAGATCCTACGCAGATTTCATTTCGATATTCACTCTGGTACGAATTTCGCTATCCATTCTATCCGAAAACTGTTTGTCCCGAAGTTGTATGCCACTTCAGTTTGCAACAGAGGCGTACTGCGTTCTTGTATATTTATCGGATGGTCTGCTATCCTCCTGTCACATTTACACATAGCGTCGTTCAGCATATAGTTGCCCCCACCCCCAAAAAGACATTATGATCCTCGTGACAAAACAGATTTACTGACATCAGCGATAACATAGCATTTCAAACTGACATGATTTAGTTTTAAAGTTTTCCGACAGTCCACAAAAAAAATAAATAAATTCCACGACACGATGCATAGCAAAGTCGTGCTCGGGATACAAAATTACTATATCCAGGGCAGTGGCGATGACCTCCATAATAAATGTCTAAAATTAATATATATGACAAGGCTACTCCAAACTAAATCCATATCAACAGTGCGCAAAACAAAGTGGGTATTACAACTAAAACATATTCCTCGTCATACAAATAATATGCAGCACTTTTATAGAAGTGTCTGAAACTTTATATACTATTTACTGTTTTTTTTTCAAATTCATTGTTCACACACAAACATCATAAAATATCAATGTCGTCATTATTCATAAGCGAAAATAACAACAGGATATATAAGCAAACAATGACCGATGTATTCTTACATTGGCTCACATTTTGCGCTGCTGAAGGAGCGACAGGGGAGGGAGAGAGAGAGAGAGAGAAGCGAATATGGCAGAGTAAGGACACAATATCTGCCTCCTTTGCCTTGTAAAGCAGTCATCACAAAAGCCAGTAACATTTGCGGCAAAAACTTGCCGTTATTAAACCTTATTTTAATAATGTCAAAGTTGCCTTCGAACTATCACAAAAGCCAGTATTAACTTTGGATTATCTTTTAACAGGAGTCTGGAACTCACACAATGTAATGGCCAGTGGCATTTATCGGCTCAGGAATTTCTACACGTCTGCGTCTGATCTTTTCGCAGACCCTCTTGAGCTATGCATTGTCGTCATCGCAAGAATCACATGCATAGCTCGCATCTTCTACTGCTATTGTTTACAAAAATATCCACCGCTTGAGAGACAGATCCTTTTAGAAATCCCTTTTAATATTTTTAGTTAATGCTGTATTTTTTTAACCTACCAAAAATGAATTTACAAGCTTTAGCAAACATTGTCAAAACAGTTTCGTTAACATTCGTTGAACTCCACACTTGGAATGCATCTGTCAAATATTCACAAGTACGTACAAAGTGAATCATAGCATATCAACAAGTAAACGCAAGAACATGTAATAAATATTTAAAACAAGAAACTGTTTACTGACGGATAGCAAACAGAAGCACAGTCTTTTCCACGTGAAATAAGGAACAACAACGGGAGGTTGGAGCGAAAAAAAGGTCAACAGTTTACGGAAAGATGATGTCAGAAAATGGATTTCAGTACATTTGGTTATGGTTATTGCATACAGACACATTTCACGATTGGTAGTTTCACACACGTAGCCGTTCAACATTTTTCGCTTGGTTCTCTTGAAAGGATTAATTTGTCAAGTCAAAACCGAATAATGACGCCGGGTTTTCAGCTGCCCACCCACTCGAGTTCAATGAAACTGGAGCCAGTTCGTCAAAGCACTTCCAAACTACAATCAAAATTAAGTACGGCGTGTGCAGGGGATGGAGTGGGATTAGAGGCATTGTAAACGATGAGAAAAAAAAATACGATTAAAAAAAATCTCATTCTACAAAATGGCGTCACTCCTCCTTATAACTACAAGGGTTCTATTATTTATAATAACAGAAGCACTTTTTCCTTGTCACATTTGTAAAACCACGAAACCTTGAACAGACTCACTAGAACTTCTCTAAATGATTTTAAAAATTTCTTTTTGGGGTCTACTGATGCTGATGTTGACCTTAAACTCTTTAAAAATATTATGTTTCAAGTGTACACACATAAGTACCCAGAAATCAGATCGAAACGGAATGTACGATAGGCTGCGACTAAATTTATAACTTCCTTCAGCTATGTTCTCCTAAACTGTCCCTGTGGAAATTCCTGTCGACAATGTCACATCGACCTGGGTTCCCTTTGTCGACAATGTTACATCGACCTGGGTTCCCTTTGTCGACAGTGTTACATCGACCTGGGTTCCCTTTGTCGACAATGTTACATCCACTTGGGTTCCCTTTGTCGACAATGTTACATCGACCTGGGTTCCCTTTGTCGACAATGTTACATCGACCCGCCGTTCCATCCATCTCCTGTGCGTCAACGGTAGCTGCCTAATAAAAAATAAATGAATACAAATAAAAAAGGAACCGCAGGAAATGAGAAAAAGAACATGACTGCAGACACGTACTTCCTGACGTCGCATGAGATATGACGCCACTGCCGAGCTCTGACGGGATCGGCGCGTGAAACATAAATACAGAAGTAACGAGAACAGCAGCCCGCTTGGTGTTCAGTTGTCTATCATCTACTGGTCGAGGAAATTCCCGTGGAATGCTGGCCGGATGCAAATGCGAACTAATTTTTGTAGCTGGGGACACGAAATACATCAAGTAAACCAATGAAAAACATCTGCAGTTTTTTCGAGCAAGATTTTTTTCGGAACTCCGTTAAAATCCATCTGAACAGACTGACAAACATCCAGAACTTTAGTGAGCCTGACAATTCAAACATCGAACACCACAGACTGACTATCCACCTTTCTGTTGTTGTTATACTCTGTCACAAGTAAGGAATCTGGTTTCTACGGTGCAGTCTCTTTGATACTATGGTGGACTTGAAAACCACTCGTTCGAAAATTTGTCATAAGGTTTTATTATTAGGTAAAAAATGGAGAGAAAATTGGGGGACATCCACTGAAATATTTTAACTCATGCCTTATTGCCCTCGTTCAAGAACAGTTTCGTCGGAAATCGGCATCAGCCGAGAGCGTATCAAGTAAAATTCGAACAGCATGTCTGTGCATAAAAACCATCGTAAAGTGTCCGATAAAACAAGACCCACAATGCCTAAGCTGGAGACAAGGAGGGACAAGACAAGAGGTAGCTGAATCTCCGCTTTAGAAACACGGCCACAATGCAAGCGACGAACAAGAAACACTGTTAAACTTGCTGATATGGAATGTTTTCAGCCGGTCTTATCAACAACGTAACTTCGAGAATGAACACGAAGCTATAGTTATCTGGAATTCTGGGTTTTTTTGCCCCCGCACATGTTCGTGGTGGGTCCGCAAAATAATGGGTCTGGATGAGGGATTTTGCGAGCTTCTACCTCCACTCTAACAGTCTTTTGTACTATCGACATTGAAGAATTGTTTATTGTCTGCCATATATTTTTAGGAAATTAAATTGCAGGCTTCAAACAGTTGCACTAAGTTTGCGCTGGGGAGGTTGTGGTGAGCCCCAAAGGTTACAGAAATAAGGTCTGCTTTTTGGTGCTGCACAAGAAAATCCCACCAGCGAAACTTTGTAGCCAAAGACGCCAAACACTACCAGTAACGACAGAGCCTCAGAAACAATTACCTGTAAGGTGAGGGGGTATAGCGTGTAAACAAGGATTATCGTGGAAATAAGACGACATTAAATGGTTATGTGACTGCTTACACAGATGCCCTATTAATGAAAGAAATTTAATGAATTATCGTAGTGTTTGTCTAATCAGCGATAAAAAAAACTCACACGAGGACCCGATTGTTTCAAGAACAAAGCATACTGCAGACCTGAATTATGGATGGATCATAAACACTTATTAATGTGTGCACATGTTTAAAATTAAGCACATTTGTCCTCGCCCAGCCACATCGACCTACTCTACTCGATTGCTTAAACAGATATGACTGCTGTTTCCCAGTTCAGAAACCGACAAATCGCACGCACACACACACACACAGCCCTCGACCGGTTTCCACTGAAGTGCACCACAGGCACCCAAGCATGCGCCCATCCACGCACGACAGACGCTGCAAGGTTAACTGCACAATAAGTAGAAGACACATGGCGAAAGTGAAAAATTATGATAAAACATAAGCATGTCTTGCCCGTTGCTGGGAAATTTGAGCTTACAATGAGAACCACAAGCGCTCGCCACAAATAAATGAAACTAACTGACGACTGTTTTCGGCATTTGTACGTATGAACGCGTGGTTCCTCCGCGCTCAGACGCACGTATGTGGGCAGTGGCTGGTGTCCGGCAAACACGCTGTATTAATCAATCAGGCACAAGGCTAATAATGATATGCATCACGTGTATTCCAGACACACTGCAGCTGTGCTGCTCAGTAGCAACAACCACACGTAACGCCAAAGATCCCTTCATATGACTGAAGCCTGCAAGATGTTATCTGCAAATCGGCGTTACACACAACCACAAACAGAAAAAAAGAGTGAGCTTTTTGGAAGTGGGATGATTAGCGGAATAGTGATAGGGAAGATGAACGCAGTTATGTTAATGGTTCCTGATGTTAGCATTGTGATCACTTGTGACCGGCACGCTAAAATATGGCAGAGGTTTGTCCGCAGCAAGGAAATAACAAAAGACTCGGCGGCGCACAGACACCCATGCTCTAAAGTGTGCTTGTGGAACCATTTAAATCCTCCTCTCCCCCACTCCTACAAAATATGCTCCACCAGGTGAAAACATACGAATATACTTCGCCTTTTCGGCAGTCACAAATTATATAGGACCATTCCTTTTGTGCAAAACGCACATTTACAGACATTGATATTTTTGGCCAAAGATTTAGTATTCGCTGGCACCATCTTGAAACAAAGCCTGACAAATACATAAAGGTAATTCCCCCCCCCCACGTTGAAATAAATTCTTTTCAAAAATCTAGATTAAATACTGATGGACTAGCAAGCCTCGAAGAAGCTGTTTCCGACACCCAGATGTTTTCGCTAGCCATGGCCACAACAGTAAGACTCATTTAGCAAGGAAACAAGCATCCTCGTCATATTCATCAAGAATAAACATACTAAAAATATAGTCAATTGCTAAATATATATCTCCCTTCCTCTGGTGCTCGTCAAAAGTATAACTCACAGCTAAATGATTACTATATTTTGGCAATTTTGCATAGCCTGTATGCGTAACACATAGATTTTGTATGCCAAGCTATCAGCTTGGGGAAAACCCAAATAACAGCCTTTAAAACCACCAGATCATACTCTACTCTCTGAGCGTTGAAAAACAAAGGACTTTATAACCACAAATACTTTCCCTCCACCAAAAGAATTTAGTGATACAAATCAAAGACCCGTGAACAAACCTGAATAATTGTTGCAGAATGAGAACATGACTAACAGGCATTGAGGACACTACACTGAGACCTATTTAAAATCTTTCGATAGTGATGGGTAAAAAATCATTTCACACAAAAGGCTGTACTTTAAAATGTTTCGTTATCATTAGATTCCTAGAAACATTAATACATGCTTTCGTCTTCCGTTTCCATGATAACCAGAGGAGGAAAATTGTCCAAGCGACAGAGAGTGCGATCGACGGTCCTTGCAATCACAGCTTGGATACTGAATATTTATAATTCTATCGTTTCCATCAGCAATGACCCATATTTTTAAAAATCCTACCAAATCCAAAACTTTGGGCAAATATTCTACTTAAAAATATTAACAATTCTCTCGGTGTCACTGTCACCTGAGACTAGTATTTTCAGCACTCGTCCCACATAGGTGCTTTTTCCGTGTTGCAAAAGTCCTCTGCAATTCATAATTAATGAGATGGTCAAAAAAAAAAAAGGTTCAGAAACATATTCAGTACAGTCTTGCTTTCAACTTAATTGTGTAACAGACTGCAATAATCATCATCATCATCATCATCATCATCATCATCATCATCATCATCATCGTCGTCGTCGTCGTCGTTTTAAGAAAGTCTGTATGGGACACCTCAAGGAGGTGGCAGTGGCGTAAGTGGGATAAGGTTAGAAACCTACGCTCCTCCAGGGAAAAAAGTGCATGATTGTTCATCACAGATATTGCTACAGATTTCCAGCTAACCACCAGCTTGAACCCTGCAAGCTCCTGTCCGGGGAGGACGAGAGGGGTGGACCTCCCTTCTCGAACGCAGCCAACTCCCTCCACCTTCTCAACGCGAGTGGCAGGTACGCGTCATCCTTCTGGAAGTCTTCCCACGACGACATCCCTCCCTCCCTCGTTACGCAACCCCCACCCCTCCCGCTCCAGTTTTTCAGGCACTGTTGATTGTACTGATCTGTGACCCTGCTGGACTGCGCCCTCAGGCGGGAATGGCGCCGCTCGGTGGCTTCCGCTTCCACTGCCAGAGTTGTCGGTCGATGCCCGTGCACTGCTTCATCGTCAGGGTCTTGCCGTCTACGGACACCTCCGCACACTTCTGCGTGTTTACATGGTACAGAGTGTTGTCCTGAAACAAGGAAACGCGCGGAATTAACGTACAGAACGATACAGACCTCACACTGCGGGACACTGTGGGTTTACGCACATAGAACAAGCACACATACTACGTGTAAATGACGATTTCCAGCACATTTTCGTGTAGTGCAATCTCTTAAAATACGCATCCATTCGAGGCATTACCATCCTATAAACTAGGAGAACGCAGGTGACAAAACTAAGGGGAGAGCACCGTCCAATATCAGAGGATAAAACTCGAAATAAATGTTAGTTATTTCCCTTCGTATTATGGGCGAGGAGTATAACGTGTACTGGATGTGCCTGACGAAAACATTAAAGATTCTTTCGCAGCGGTGTTTCAGCATGTAGGAATTTTATAAGTGTATGTACATCTGACGTTAGTCCATATACCCATTGTTATCCGATTATTATTTATGAATTATGTCATTATATCTATTTCAGAGATGGGCAGTTCAATGTGAAAAAAAAGCGGAAAATTAAAGAGAACCTTGGGGTATGTGTAGTATCAGAACAGCTTCACTTTATAAAATAAATATCTCACAGGGCACATTCCCGAGGGTATTTATTGCTTAAGGTCCTGCCGCAAACTATGTGCATATCAGGAAGGTGTTGCTTAGACAAGTTTAAGTGCTGCCACACGTGGGACTGATGGCGCAACACGGGCCTCAGTCCCACCCAGTCACATTATACTGACACCGGGCCAACCAGTCCTAGTACTGTTCCCTGTAGTGCCAGGCGTCGGGCAGGTCAGCTACTAGATTGCCATTTTTTAAGTCTTAGGTATGACTCGGCCGGGATGCGAACCACCGACCTCCCGCCTCGGAAGCGGAGGCCTTAACCACTAGACCACCGATGCGGTCAGGGCGGGGGGAGAGGAGGAGGAGGAGAGCGATACAAGGTTGTTTCCGAAGAAATTCGCGTAACGCGAACATTTCCCACCCTTGCCATTTTATCGAGTTTTTGCACGTTCCATGTTAAAATTCTGCAAACCACAGAAATATTCAGTCTCCTGAAACTTTCCCAACGCAGTTTCCTCGACAGAAAGAAATGAAGTCTGTTGTCTTAGCCGCCTGACTTGAGTTTCACTTGCTCTACTTACCTCCCTGTACGACCACTCTTGATTGCCTTTCTGTCCATGACAGGGGTAGATAATAACGTCATTTCCGCCGCTGTAGTCCAGACAACCGTCGTCCCGACGAATTTCCCCACTCCTGCTCAGCATCCAGTACTGGTTGCCTCCCTGCCCGTGGCACGGCCACATGTTGACGGGTTTGTGGTAGTTGTGGTGGTCCGCGGGGCTGTCGATACACATCGGCTTGGCTTTGCTTCGGATCTGAAACAGTCCGTGCGTCCACAGTGACTGCTAGTCTATAAGTGCACTACCTTTAATATGGAGCCCTCTTAAAAAAGACGACCCCCTCACAACAACAACAACAACAACAACAACAACAACAACAACAACAACAACAACGTGATTCAACCACACCAGCCAAAAAACCTCGAGCGTTCATTACCTCCCCTGAGGCGATAGCCTCTCCAGGCACGAAGAGATCGGGGTAGACGTTCTTGATGTACCAGCTGAAGTCTTTGCATTGAAGCCGTTGTCTCAAGGCCTTCCGCTCCGACACGTCCCCATAATCGCCCTGTGTGAACACGAAGATGCACGTGCAGAAGCAAGCGGCCATTGCTGCCGAGATTGAGGGGAAAACGATTTCACCTTGCGGTGATTTCGCACTGTGGGCATTCCAAACAAGGACATGATTTGTAACGCAATTCACCATGGAAGGTGTTGCCCTGCAAGCGCAGCCACGAGATCGGAAGTCGTATCTTCCGAGAAAAATAACTCTAAAATATATTTTCATGCTAATATATTTCCTTACAGAAAGGAACCGGCGCCTAAAAGAGAACCCTCAGATTATTTCTATATTTGTACGCATGCCATCAATCACTACACCTGCAGCTATGGACTACAGACAGCTCTTTCAAGCCGAGCACCACGCGATGCCTATGCACACCACCAAACGTGAGCACTACTCAGTGAGACTCGCGTACTGACCAGGTCGTTGTTGAAGCGCTCGTAGTAGTAGTGGCGGTACTCGTCCATCCAGACCTCCGCCAGGCGGATGGAGTTCTTCTTCACCACGTTGACGCCCGTTCGCCATTTGTAGGGGCTGCGCTTGCGGAAGATGTGACCCACGTGGGAACACGGAACGATCTCCAGCACGCCCCCACACATCCAGATCTGTCTCGCCCACACACGCACGGACACGCAGAAGACTCGTTAGACGTGGCCAGACACATGGGACATACAGTCCACGCACAAACATCTTGAGAAACGAACACAGACCGTGGAGTCCCTCCCCACTCTCTCTCTCGCGCGCATAGATACACACACACACACATATATATATATACACACACATACACAAAATGGGAAAGAGAGAGAGAGAGAGATAAAAGTCACGTGTAGTATGACGTACCCGGAACGAGAGCTCCAAGTTCTCTCCGCCCCATATGTCCATACCCGGATCGTATGTACCTAGTTCTTCAAAGTACTCACGGCTGATCGCAAACAGTCCGCCAGCCATGGTCGGGGACCTGCAAGACACCTTTCTGGTTTTGTCATCAACCAAAACTCATACGATATTACCATCAACTACCACCCCCCCCCCCTCTCTCTCTCTCTTCACCATCTTAACAATTCCAATAAAATTTCAACTAAGTTCGAAAAATGACAGACTTAATTAAGTTCCCGTGCACAGAAAGGCAAGGTCTCTCAGCTCAACACTGGCAGCAGACTAAAAATCTTTAAGCAGAAGACAAGCACGGCGTGATGGTAGAAGAGATGAGCGGACAGTAAATGGTAACATCTGGACTTTCTACGACCCGAAACCCACAACTAAGCGAACGTTCGTTGCAATGAGCCTCTCTTAATAAAACGGAGACCGAGAATGTGGCATACAGCACGACAAACTGGTGTCAAGGCTAAACTCTAACTTACAGTCTAAGGCTCACAGGTGCGCGTATAGCTAATCCCCCCCCCCCCCCCCCCCCACGTACACACAGAGGACATACGAGAAATGGACAGAGTGGTGGGACAGGAAGGATACACCTTTTAGCAACTTGTTTTATTGTGGAGAATACCATAGCAATATTATTTAATCAGCATGTTATTCAGTTTATATTGTCAATTGGATGGATGATGTAGAGAGGAAGACAAACAGCGAGGAAAGAGAACTGGAAGAAAGAAGAAAAGACGGGAACCTTTAGCCGCTCACACGAAGCTGGGATACGGTTGGCAGCGCTCACAACTTCTCGAGCAAGCTAACTTCAATAGCATAAAGCCACCAATGTCTAAGCACGCTAAATATTTGCTGCTAAATATTCGCAAGCACACATCGCTAGCAACTACAGTCCTTTCACCATCGCCACCGTCACCAGATAGACTAGAGCACGAATCGCAGAAAAACACGACTGCAAATTTCTGTAAAAATATACCGGTGTCGGCGCAGGCCCCCACCTCCCTCAAGCCTCTGAGATGAAGATTCTACGTGCCTAAAGCCAAGAAGGAAAAAGAGAGGTTGAGCTGGAGAAGGAGAGAGCTACCACGACCTGTCCGACATTTGCTAGCTTATCGCACACGTGCGCGCGTATGGGCCTCAGCAGCACGAACACTCGTTCGTCTGCAGCCCTACTCGATGTTGTGCTTGGAAACCTACTCTGGCGGCTAGCTCTAAGCAAGCACAGGAATCTACAAGCGACTATCTTCGGCGTGAATCACGTGACCACCATGTGCCTGCCTTCTCGCCACAACCACAGGTGGAGGGACAAAAAAGCCTAGGATGTCCAGGCTAACCGGATGGGCGACAGGTGGGACGTGCGGTTGGCCGCTACGTGAGCCTGTATGGGTATCCAGTAAAACGTCAGTTCCCAGTTGAAGCCACCGACGTAAATGGGTGCTTGGGGGTGGCCATGGTACTGCAGAGTCTCCATGTCGATGGTGTCGATGACCGGGCAGACGACATGGCGAGGATCTTCTGCTACCCGTGCCAACAACGGCTCCAGCCACCCTGACAGAAGCGGACACCGTCAGTTTTACTACCCGACAATGTGGGTTCGCGAAATGAAAAGGGCGCAGCCTCTTTGTGCATACCCACATTTTCGGGTTTGGAGTTGACGGCAGTTTTGGCAAGAACCCTTAAAAAACTGACGTAGCTGGAACAATCCCCAGCTATACGTTGACCTGCCAGACTCCCCAGGTGTCCTTGCCAGTGGTGTCGCCGAATGAGTACCCACGGTACCCGTGCATGCCTGCTCATCAAAAGACCATCGTCAGAAACACAGCGCGACTGGATGAAACCAATTCAGCAGCCCTGGAAACTCCTGAAACTCAAGTGCATCTAAGCTACAAGCTTAACAGCTTAATATACTTAATTTTTATGTCGTAACTTATCGACGACAGATCCTTAATGACGTTACGCTTCTTTAAGTACACGTCATCAGGACGTTTCATCAGAATGTGCTAAGACTCGGAGAGGACAGTACTTCGAACGCAGGAAGATAGCTAATCCGAGTAAAACTGTCAAGCTGCGGAGTTTAGTGGTGCCAGCAGCTTTTATGAGCGGTAGACAACCCAGCATGACGTTAAGAAAACATGCAACACAGCCACAGGCTCAAACTTCATAACACGACGCACACAGCTGCAAGCGATCATGTACAGTATGAAATGCAACAAAATAAATACAAAGCACCCACATGCTCGATTTTTTTCTAGACAGCCATTACACTTTAACGGAAAAATGCATTTGTAAGGGAAAGTTATCAGCGGATAACAAAATCGGCCCACCCTACTACCCCCTCCCCTCCAGTAAACACCCAAGCGCACACGCTACACAAAGCACCCGTCTACTCCAAAAATTACACTAATTCAAAACAGCTAAGCAATGGCCATTAAACTACAAAGTAATATACAACAGAGCGCAGATGTTACGACCCATTATCTAAGTAAGCCTAAATAGCGCACACGAGTAACAGCGCTGTCAACCCTCGCTAAGGTAACACGCGAACATTGTAAACCATCCAAAATCTTAAGTACTCAAAGCTTCCTTCTTGTGACAACCTTATTACTCATAACTCTCTTATTCTGATGTAAAACGTGTATAGGTTTTAAAAGTACACAACCAGAAAAAACAAGAAAAATATTTTGAAAATCTTTTTCAAGGGACACAATTCATCTTGCCAAATCGTCCCTACTCGAGGTTTCTTCCCTTCACCTACCACGGCGCATCTAGGATAAACGGGGTACAGGGAGGTAATCGCATGGCGAATAGGAAACGCATCATTTGTAGGACTTTTCTTGAAAGTTGCATTAGCGCCAGCAGCAGGGACAAAACAGAAACACAAAATAGAAACCAGGAAAATAAAAGGAATTACCTAACAATTTAAACGGAACACAGTAAAATAAAACACACCTCGACCTGGAATGTCATCGCATCAACAAAGGATGTCGGTCCTTTCGCTCGCCACCTGGCTGGCTAAATGGGGCCACGGGATTGACGGCGGAGTTCGCGAAACAGTTTCTCTATCGGAAAAATATTCAGTTTAATTTGGGTCTGGCGTCTGGTATCTCAGGTTAAGCTGGCATGCCAGGCAAGCAAACGAAACAAATCTTTCTGATGTTACTCCCCCCATCCATACTCCCCATCCAGGCGTTTCCAAGCAACGTGTAATCATTGTTTGCCTTTGCCTTCACCGTTAATGTCTACAGTCATGGACACAGCGTCTTTGGCTACTGGCTGCCCCATTACACATTTGCTCTGCTTCAAGCAGAGTTGAAAGGCTGTGCCGTTCCCTATTTCATTTTGAAGTGGTAGGGAACTAGGGGCGTTTGGGACCACCACTGTTCTGTTGGTCAGCATGGTAAGAACGGCCCCCGTCTTCTCTCCCTCGCTGCCTTGCCTTTCCTGACCCATGGGTCAGGTACCACATTCCCAGTCTGGTGTACTGGGGCCTAGGGGGAAATGTGGCACGGAGCACTAGTATCGAACCACGCGCGCCTTCGTGTTCGGACGCCAGGTCTCTAACCACTCGACCACTTAGTTTCCCGAAAGCCACCATACAAAGCCTCCATCCTGCAGCTAGTACGCTTCGCCTGGAATTGATTTTCAGGGGCGCAGTTGTCGGATTTTTCTTTTTTTGCAAATTTTCCGGCAAAGCGCTGATTTGCACGAACTCTCTCCGTGCGGAAAGTCTGGCAGTTGTAGCAAAGAAACAGAAAGAAAGAAAAGTAAAGACAGACGAAAGAAGGATGGCTTGTGGGATTCGAAGTGCAAAAGCAAAGAGAGCTTTTTTAAAAAAAAAATGTAAACCTTTTAATGAGCGTAGTGGACACACTCAGCTCTAGCCGGCTCCGGTATCACACAGGCGTGACGGGCACGTCTAGGCGGCTCGCTCACCTGTCAACTCTAGGCCCGGCACCACCTAAGCCGCTAAAGCCGGTCGGGCAACCAGTGGCAGTCGCATCTCGCGGTCACTGTCCGTCGTGTTGTCCTGTCTGCGCTGCCTGGGGACACGTGATGCCTCGCGCAGGCGCACGCATTACTTAGCGTCTGCTCTTGTAGACAGAGCTTCTACGGCCGGCAGCCTCGCAGTTTACCTCGCTGTCGAAACTCGAACTACAACGGGAAGCTGCAAGAATGAACTCTTTTGTCACGATCCGATGCCAGGTCGCATATCCGGCAACTATCTATTGACACGCAATGCTGTAGTTACGCGATATTCCCAGAGAGCCATTCTCTGGCACCCCACAAGTTGACAAAGCCATCTGTGCACTGCAGAGCTTAAAATGCAAGTTTCCGGAGAAAGGCAGATAACTGTTCCCTCAAAGTGGGTTCCAGTGCACATGCGCATCTTTTAACGGAACATTCCCTTAGAGGGAATAATCCTAAAAAAGGGTCGCGTTTTATTTTTATTTATTTATTTTTTTTTGTAAATCTCCCTGCAGGCATGCCACGACAAACTGCCTCGGGTTTGAAGTCGAGCTTCTCAAAAAAGTCAGCTGAGGGCAGTCCTCGTCACACTGGGACATCTGATATCATCTAGCACCTCAATATTAACCTCTAAGCAGTTCTTACATAGTCTCACTACACACTACAGTTATACATAAGTTGTGAATGACACGGACGTCACTTAAACTAATCCCGTCACCTCACGGAGTCTTGTGAATTCCTTGTGGTATTTCACAACGGCTGTATCCGCTTCGTTCTCCAAATGGCCGGGTACCTCCTACAAATGTCGCCCACGGAACGGCTGGTGGCAACGCAACTGTTTCTCGACGAAAGCTTTACATTTTATGCCGGACACGGAGACTACCGAAGCGCGCAGTTTTAAACACCATCCGTTATTCTGTCAACTGTCTCTTTTAGAACGAGCTTCTGATAAGTATTGGCTGAGGAAAACAGGAGGGATGTTTGCTGACCACGCGAAGGTAATACCTGTTACATTTCCTTCCTTCCTTCCTTTCAATCCCCAACACACCTACAGCCCCCTTCCCACCACACACACAGAAAGGGGAGACTGAGAGGAGGATGGGGGAATAGATGGGGATTAGACCAAAAAGCAAACGAATTCCGAAAAAAACGCGCCAAAACCAAAAGTTCATTTGAATGAATCTTGCAGACAGTATTGTGCTCACACTAGGTACTTCAACGTACATATAAACTTTCAAGGTCCTGCCAGCCTCCGTGCGAACAAATGTGTTTTCCCGCACAACCACATTCACCACCTCATAAAACTTCCTTTCATGTCGCTTTCCCGCTCTCTAGAACGGCAACGTGCATAATTTTTCCAAGCCGATTTTCTTCTTTCCAGCACTCGCCGCTGATTTACAGCTGCCGCCATTACGCGCATGCGTAATGCATTCTCTCAGGCCTCACCGGCAGTCCGCGAGATCTCAACCGGCGCTGCTATTATGGCAGTGCTCTCCCCCTTCCATGGAAACTGTGCTGGCTACGCGATTCTCTTGGTCTGTCGCGATCAGAAGTAATAGAAGCCTTCTGTACGTACCCGCTTCTTACAGTGTGGCCCGTCCGCACTTTAATGAGAAGAACGTGCGAAGTCTGGTGACAGGCAGCGGCTTGCAGTTCTGATGACCGTTCTTTTCAGCCACCTTTCTCTCCGGGGTTCCTCAAAGGACTTTCCCTAACCCTCCCTCCACCTCCAGCCCCCCCCCAAATACCAAACAAAACAACTACCTACAAATGATGGTCTAATTTTAACAGTGAAATTTCAAACAGAAATGTACAGCGTGAATTATTCAAATGAACTGAATAAAAAAACTCTATATCGGGCCGGCAGCCGGACTGGTTTTATCTTCGCTTCTTCTGGCGCAAGAAATCAAACGGCACTGAATCAGTCTGTGACGTCATCAAGGAAAGGAAACGGATGGGGGAAACGATGGAGCCTGTCCCATTTGAAACGTTAATCAGCAGCCTAATGTCTGCCACAAAATTCGGCAGCCGGCCTTTGGGAGTGCTGTAACCGTTTGCAGCAATCAACCTTGTCAGGAACCAGTCCGTGGGAACCAAGAGATGGCGCGATCAATTAACAAGAAAAAGGTCAAGCGAACGAGAGGTTAGAAGCCGCGGAATACTCCTCCTCTCTACCAGAGGGTCGAGTACTTGTACAGGCCAGCACTTTGCGAACTGCCCGCACAGTCAAACGATAGCAGCGCGTCGCAGAGCACAGCACGGTCGGGTACGGAGGTGCGGTCACCCGTCACCCACCCCCCGCTACCCGTCGACGACGTTGATCCAACAGGTGCGCGCGCTAGCCTACCTGATGGGGGCGATGTCGTTGCGGCGCCGCGTGCGTTCGTACTCGGGGATGCCGTGCCAGGTGAACTGCAGGTTCCAGTCGAAGCCGCCGATGCTGGTGGCTTTGGCGCTGCCGTACTGGTACTTGAGCGTCTCGTCCTCAATCACATCGATGACCGGGCAAACGACGTTTGACTTGTTCTCCGCAATGCGGTCTAACAGGGGCTCCAGCCACCCTACACACGGCAACAGACGACATGCAGGTAAAAGGCTGCAGACCCCTTAAACACGGCAACAGGTGACATGCCAGTCTGCTGTGACAGACCTTTACACAGCAACAGGTGACATGCCGGTCTGCTGTGACAGACCCCTTACACAGGAGGGACGCATGCTGGTCACACCCTAAAGGTGGCCGGTGTGCAGACACGTAGAAGGTGGAGGTTGGGCTCGGGAAGGGGCAGCTGCTGTCTCTGCTTCTGGAAACGTCTGAGGGCGTGAGTGAGTGTGCATGCACTAACAGCCGACCTTTCTTCTTGCGCAGTTCTTCGTTTCTCGTTACCTTTTTCTCTCGTCATCGCCAAATGATTAGATCAGCTTATGTGCAATTATCGAGCATTCACGCACGCATTCAAGCGCAGAAGCAAATACACACGTGCTCTTGCACATCCATGGCATGCGTTCCTTTCAAGAGGTTCCGTTTCATTTTTCTCTCAATCACTGCAAAGTAACGAATATTCCTGATTCTAAAGCATACATTTTGTGATATTCTCTAACAACAACAACAACAACAACAACAAAGAAGCTGTTAATCTGGAAGCTGCAGACGATACTGCCGTGTCAAGTAGCAACATCCTTGTGTAAGGACAATGTCAATCGTGAAGAAATACAGCCTCAAAGTCACGCTGCGGAAGATTTTCTAATCTGAGAAAGAAGGAACTTGGCAAACAGCTGATGTACCTGGGCTAAAAAAAGTATTTTATTAATAATCACAGTTCAATTTATTGCTGCGCTCGTGTCATAATGCGCGCACCATCTGCTCCTGAAGAAAATATAAAAAACCCAGAAGTTGTAAAAACAAAGCGTTCTCCAAGAGACTTCAGATACAGAAACAGTGTGATCGCAAAACGAAACGATTATTCTCTCAAAAGCAATAAACCATTTGTAACCTGGTAACTCGAAACACGTTTGCTTAAGAAGAAATATTAAATCTATTTCTACGTTTTATTCATATCATAGGATTTGGCATTTACATTTTTATTTTAAATGAGCCAGGCCTGTATACCCACTGCAATAAAGCTGAAATCAAACACAATATCTGTCAAATAATCCATCACAAACGGCAAATAACTATCATTTGTGCGTACGCCGTAGCCCTCAGCAGTCACGCCAGCGTTATCTCCCATGTCAGAGGAAAACCTTACAACTACTTTGGCTGCCTCGGGCAGTTCAGCTGATTTAGCAATGTTCATGGAAGCCTCTATATCCCCCCCCCCCCAAAAAAAAAAACCGCACGTGCATCGTAATCACGTGTAATCTTCATGTGGAAGTAAGTGGGAACTACCGGATGAGCGAACTGGGTTTTTTTCCCCGACAGTGCCAGTGATAAGAAACAGCTTGCGTTACTCGGGTCGTTGCTGTCGGCTCTCAGGGAGTTCGCTAACCCGCTGGGACCGGAAATGACGTGGTGAGAACTATTAGGGTTAGCTCCCCTTGCTCGTTCATTGGCCCGTCATTTTTGCTCTGTTTTAGCAGGGACACGAACTGCTGTTTGCAAGACTTTCATCGAATGGGCTGGAACGTGTGCCAGTTTAGCATGGCCATATATGTGTGTGTGTGTGTGTGTGTGTCCATTAAAAATTTCAAAAATAATGATGCGAAATGTGCAAAATCGAAAAAGGCCAAACGGCAAATCTTGCAACCACGTCCTTAAATGTTTCACTAAATGCTGGCTGGCTTTCTGTTTCGTAGAAGATTTCTGCCGTATTTGCCGCCCACCCGAACCCCACTAAACATCTGACACGTAAACCAAAACAAATATGAAGGGTGAAGAAAAAACATCTGACATAGGCATTCGGGAGCGATTTCACTGTATAACTGGGTCAAGCTGAGAAACCAGTCGTCCTTATACCTTCTGTGCACTCGCAGTGAGAGTCCAGGAAGGTGACCACTTGGGCGGTGGCTGACGAGAAGCCCAGAAGCCTGGCGCGGATCAGTCCCTCCCTCTGCTTGGTTCGCACCACGCGCACCTTCTTTAGCTTGCCGACGTAGTCTTCTAGCGGCTGCTTCAGGTGGTCTGCATGTAAACACCAACACAACGCCATAAGCTCCAGTACGTGCGTGTGTGCAAACACCAGCACAACGTCATAAGCTACAGTGCGTCGTGCGTGCAAACCCCCTTCTCTCTTTTTGTCTGTGTCTCTGTGACGGAGGATGCGTTGGAGGGGATCTACGTGAATAGGATAGACAGAGAGACAGAGACAAACTGGGAGGGAGATGGGTGGGGTGAGGAGAAAGAGACTGAGATTAGTTCTGATATTGCGAAAGTCTGCCTCTAGATGCTTGTGAAGTGAATGGCTGGTAAGTGATGTTTTAAGTCAGGGGTCTATAGAACCGGTGCAGACAACTCCAAAAGGAGCTGTGACGATACAAAACTTCCTTGTAGGCGACACGTCCTGAAGCAATCAAACGCTTCTCAGTCATGTTTGCTCCCTCAGAAGAGGATGACATGAGACATGCCGAATGTTTTCTCTTTTCTTTTTGAAATTCTACCAGAATGTGGGATCTCTTCTGTGTTGCGGAGGACTCTGGTCCATTTCAAAACACGAGTACATGGTCAGAGTGTGGAAACAGAGAACTAGCTTCGCCAAAGTAACCAAACGAGGCGCTGATGATGTCGCAAAAGACATGGGAAGAATCACAAAGCTTGCTAACATACGTTCGCGCAACCGCTCGTTCAACTTATTTCATACCCAACAGACCTGTACATTGATACTCAAAACTCTACGCCCCACAGCACTCTATTTTATCGGACTTCTTCTTTCACTCAAAGACTTGGTTAGGAAATACCTGCGTTCAGGACAGTTTCAAGCAAAACAGTTACTCGCTTGACGAAGCAATTTCCAGCACAAAGCTGCTTTTCTTTTTTACCTTATATATTCCACAAGTTAACTCCAAAGCAACCCAAATGTGAGCGTTCCTGTCTCGTATTTTTAACTTTCCAGTGTTTTCTTTAAATGACATTTTCTGTTGCTGTCAAGTAAATGTAAGTAAACAAACCCAACAACAAAAACATCAAAACCAAAATCAACTCAAAAGAAAAATGGAACTTTAGATAAAGCTATTAAAGATTCGGGAAAAAATTACAAACTCCATGCAGACAACTGTGTACCTCAAAGATGCCATCGTAAGCAACCTGAAAAAAATATCTGCCACTCCTCAACAAAACTTTTTCTATACTCTTATCCACACGTAATAAAAAATAATGACTGCATATACAGTCCACTAACAATTTTGCAATGATCCTATGATCAGAAGGCAGAAAGACAGAAGGACTGACAGAAAGACGGACGACAGACAGACACATCAAAGAAAGAAAAACCTCACAGAATCAGAAGCAAATTACACAGACACCAGTGAAGGTTTTGTTTTAAATAGCAATGCCCGCACACTCAATCCCAAGCAGACTTTTACTACTGCATCACTCTCTGAAATCCTAAGTGAATGAGAATTATTTGCAACTTTCGCTCGCGAAAGCCCGTGAACAACAAAGACTCTACCCATGTCCGAGAAGTCATCCACCATGATGATCTCCTTCAGCAGGTGAGGCGGCGAGCGGTCCAGGATGCTGTGGATAGTCCGCAGGAGGACGGACCACGCCTCGTTGTGGAAGCACACCACCACGCTCGTGTCCGGCAAGCTGTCCCTGTACTTCTCGTCCTTGCACCTGACCATTGCGAAAGAAAACAATCCTTTAAACAACCCTTTCAACTAGCTGATACAAACCTCGCAAAGAAACAAACAAAAACATTCCGGACGTCTTTATCACTAGCAGAATCAACAACAGCAACAGGTGTATGCGACAGAAAGGTCAAAGTCGCGTTCACGGTAATAAACATCATGAAATCCTTACGAGCTCGACTGTACACCACCATTATGTACGTCCTTACGAGCTCAATTGCACATCACGTCATTTAACGTCCTTTCGAGCTCAACTGTACATCACATCAAGTAACGTCCTTACGAGTTCGACTGTACATCACGTCATGTAACGTCCTTACGAGTTCGACTGTACATCACCATTAGGTACGTCCTTACGAGCTCGACTGTACATCACGATCATGCAAAGTCCTTACGAGCTAGAGATCGACTGTACATCACGATCATGAAAGGTTCTTACGAGTTCAATTGTACGTAACGTCATCACGCGCTCGACTGTACATCGCGATCATGTATCGTGTAGCTAGCAAGCAGAGGTTAAGCGGCTAGTGGGACTTAATCATGGCGTGCTATCAACCATTAGCACAGCCAACCATTCCGACTCTCCTCCACTCCCAACCCGGTCCTACAGGAGAAACTGAAATGCTAACCTTCCCAATAAAAGCTGTCTTTACGACAAAGTGCGTTAGATCACGGGCCCACCTCGTCACGCCACTACAACGATTTTGGAAAGGTTTTATTTTGTTTTGTTTTCGCAGTCACAGCTTACACCATGGCAGAGGCCTACAACACAACGAAGTGTCACACACAGAAGGAAGAGGAGGGAAGAAACGAGATCTGAACCCAGGAACCACCCGTGATTCATGTTGCCGTGCTAACAAACGCTCAACCGGTCCTTCACCAGACTGCCCTGAAGTCAATAAACGCGAGTATGGCAGCAGGGTCTAGAAGAAAGATGGAGACTGCAGAGATGCCGAGACTGAGACTGCAGATTCATGCAGACAAATGTGGCCCGAACTGTCATGCGAGATCCCTGTCATACGTATAGTGCAAAGTGCAAAAGCAGAGCAGGAGAGAAAAGGGTTTGCTTTTGGAAAAGACGTAAAAACTGATTTCTTCTTTCCACTGACCTTAATTTACTACGCCACTTACAACAGGAAAATTAAAAGAGATACATGTACATCAACGAAGACGTTTTCCTTCGCATACCATGTGTTGGGGGATACGCAACTATTTTTATTTCTCGTGAGAGCTAGATTGGCCACAGCCGTTGTGGGGTTGGGGCGGGAAATGGAACCAAATCGCCCATCTCATCGTAATCAGATGAACGCGTAAATTGGGTAAGCTGGCGTGTAGACAAAAATTACACCACGCTGCCATCCTGGTAAAGGACATAACATCGACTAGTTTGATTGCTTGCAGTCGTCTCCCTTTGCTGGACCCGATGCACGACAACGTGGAGGAATAAAAAAACTCAGAAGCCCCTTATCGCCGTCTCAAATGGCAGAGATCTTTTACCTGGCAACGGCTGGTACGTCACACTTCGTTCGCCTTGTCCGGGCAAGAAAGCGTTTGCATGCTCAAACTTCCGGTTGGCACAAACTTAAGTTTGTCCAAACTCCAAGCCGGCAGACGCAACAGACCCTTGTGTTTAACAGAATCTTGTTTGCACTGGTTTGTGCTGGTTCCTGTGCTTCTTTACGTTTCGGGGAAGTCACACCAGATATAGGTATCCGAAACAGTACTCACTACTTCCTCCGGGTGAACTCAACGCCTGAGAGTGCACACGCACGCATACATACGACACAACACTATTAAATATATCCTTTCATAGATATACTGAAGAGAAAGAGAAAGAAAAAAGTGTTAAAATGATTTCTATCCCCCCATCCCCCCCAAAAAAAAAAACGAATTCTAGGCAGAAGCCAAAATACTAGTTAGCATTCATCTTGCGCTTTTCGCTTTCAGGGTTTTGTGCAGAACTGTTGTTGGTCAACATCAATAAGCCCATTACTAAAGCTACAGAAAGGCCTGCATTTCTTCGCACATAAAAATAGCCAGCAACTGTTGTTTGGTTCCCAAATTCCTGTTTCGTGTCTCACGTTTTCCTCCCCCATGACTAGCAAGAAAGCACGTAAACAGAACTACCAACAGCAAGGTAGGCTCAGTATAGCCTTTTTTGTCTTTAGTTTGCCTTCTTGATAGCTACCAAAATATCTCTCTCCCTGTTCCTGAAATTCTCTCATTCAACTCCCTTCTCTCGTGCGGCAAGGAAATTTCCGGTAGAGAATCAGTTATTCAATCTAGTGCTATCAGTGGGATGAGGTCTCCGCACTGGTCACAGAAAGCTTATGTTAAATGCAACCGTAAAGAGAAGCCGCCCTCTGATGTCTAAACGGCCATTATTTAAAGTCTGACCTAACCCCCCTCACAAGGAGACGAACACACAAGGCGTAGTTCAAGTGTTTGACCTTCCACTACCGCGAAACCTTATCGTCACGTTAAAAAATTATTCAAAACCTTCTGCATCTCGCAGAACTCTCAGACGAGAATTGACCTCTGTGGAGATGACAGATAAGTCGCCTATCTGTGCAGTCTAAACGACGTGCAGCTGAGGAAGTGAGGACCGCCTCACTTTCATTGCCTGCGCCAGGAGGACGTGAGGTTCGTCATAAATGTGAACATCGATGTTTGCGCATGCAGTTGAGGCGGGGTGGGGGTGGGGGCGAATAAAGAGGAGGGAAAAAACACGGAAGAAAAATCAACAGGGAAACAGGCAAAAGTAAGAATCTTTTTTTTAACAAAACATCTATAGGAAATAAGTCAAATCTATGGAAACGAATTTTTTAATCTCCCCCTCCCCAGCTAAGGGGAAAAAAAGTAAGAGGAAATATTTTCGCATTTTTACTTTTTCTTTTCTTTTCCCTGTACTTTTTCCTCAACAGTCGCTAAAAATACCGTATCACAATACAATTTTAGATAGCACTGCTCACAGAAACCCGAGACTATTCAGGCAGTCAAGTGACGCTTCAAGACATTGGACAATAAAACTTTTTTGTTCTTTTTACCCGGATTAGAAAGTTTTAATATTAATGTTAGTTATCCGGAGGTTTATGGCAAGAAACAAACTGTGCACTCCCGTTACTCTGTGGATGGCTGAACTCAAACCGGTGGTGGAGTTAAATTTGATCGAGTCGATTTTATTTTACCAAAAATGTCCCAGCACAACACTGTTGACACTTTTGCACTTGCATGCTTATCCTGCTGACAGCTTATCCTGCTGACAGCTTATCCTGCTGACAGCTTATCCTGCTGACAGCTTATCCTGCTGACAAACACGTTCCATCGCACACTGATGTCTGTCCCATGAACACTTTTGTAAATCTGTACCTGCGAACGTTTCGATCGCAAAGTGTAAACATCTTACTGAGACTGTTCAGTAAAGACAGTGCAGTAGGGTTGTACAATTATGGTCATATAATCAGAAAGTCTTGTGTTTTTTTTTTTGCTTAGGTAAACCTTCGACTTCTATTTCATCATTTTTTAGGGGGAGGGGGCGAGAGGGTAGAGTTAAACCTGACCCGGACCTCATACTTCCCCACCGCCGCTCACTACACATTTGCGTGCGTGCGCGTGTACAAACTGACTGCTATACTGGCTGACAACTCGCACCCACTCCGACCGGAATTCGATTCTCGACTGATTGCCAGAAGCTCCAGGATCAGAGTCCCCAGTACAACATCCTCATGGTACAAACACTCCTTTATACCTACAGCCATTCACATACATAATCCACTGTTGTCAAGGTCATTTGCACACGCGCTGTCATGAGCTGCTCCCGTCACAAGACGTACGCTGTTGTCCCTCTGTTTTCCTCTGGTGTTTTCTGTGGGCGTGCTTGTTGGGGTGTGAATGGAGATACGATCTGTGATGATAGGTGAGACGTTTGTAACATGTATAATGGGGCATGAGTGGAGGGAGGTACGATCTTTAAGATGATCGGTGAGACCTTTGTAACATGTGTTGTATAATGGGATATGATAATACGATCTGTGAAATGATAGGTGAGACGTTTGTAACATGTATTGTATAATGGGGTATGACTGGAGGGAGGTAAGATCTTTAAGATGATAGGTGAGACGTTTGTAACATGTATTGTACAATGGGATATGATAATACGATCTGTAAGATGATAGGTGAGACGTTTGTAACATGTATTGTACAATGGGATATGATAATACGATCTGTAAGATGATAGGTGAGACGTTTGTAACATGTATTGTACAATGACGTATGCTCGTATGGTCATTTGGTGTGACATGGTGGTGGTCGTGGTGGTGGTGGTGGTGGTGTGTGTGTGTGTGTGTGCGAACTAGAGTACGTATTTATGGATTGTGGTATATGGTGTA
>SMGT01007683.1:952539-963744 GCA_004794575.1 Lanistes nyassanus
ATCTGCTTCCTCGTTTCCTTTTATTCCTACGTGTGATGGCACCCAGATAAAGTTGATTTGGATTCCTATATTATGGAGTCTATTTAACAAGATTAGAATTTCATACATTATATCGATTCTTTGGGAAGACTGGTTTTGAAGAGCCTGAAGTGCCGACAGGGAGTCAGAGACAACTAGGAAGGATTTTTCTGCTGTAGCTTTCCTAGTTTGTAGTGCTATCAACCTTAGGGCAGTGCGTATTGCTATGATCTCTGCTGTAAATATTGATGTGTGGTTTGGAAGCACAGATGAAATTTTGGTGATCTTTGGTGCATAGACTCCTATTCCTGTTAACTGGCATGTTGGGTCATGTGACCCATCTGTATATATCTGGAAGTGGTCTTTGTAGGTAGTGTTAAGTTTTTGCCTGAATTTAGTTAGTATTTCGATAAGCTGGGTTTCCTAGTTGAAAACTGCGAGGTCCATGTCGATCTGTGGTGGGTGTAGGGTCCAGGGAGGCATTTGTGAGTCTGTGCCTGGGTATGGGGCATCTATGTTAATATCTGCTCCTGGTGTATTTTCTATTTCTTGAGCGTTCCTCTGCATGCTTTGTTGTGGAGTGGGTCTGCCCGTACGGTGTTTGTGTGCTGTTGTATGGATGTTCTGCAGGTAGACATCGTATCTTGTAGTAGAAGTTTGCTGCCCTTTCCTTAATTATTAGTTCTACAGGTTTTTGTCCTGTCTCTGCCAGCACTGCTAGATTTGGGGTGCTCATTGGGACTCCTAATACTACTTTTAGTGCCCTAGCCTGTACAGATTGAAGTTTAGTTATGTGACTTGCACTAAGGTGAATTAACAGAGGTGCTGCATACAGTAATTTAGACATGACATGTGCTTGATAGAGGTTTAGTAAGGACTTAGGGTTTGTGCCCCAGCTATTTCCTGTGATGGCCCTCATTAGATTTATTGCTTTTTTAGCTGAGTTCACTATTTGTTTACATATGGTGACCAGTCTCTCTCTCTCTTGCTCTCTTATATATATATATATACTTATCACGAAAATATTTTTTGTTAGTACTCGCGTACGATACAAAGCGAAAGAAACTTGAAGGGCAACGCAAAGATGTGTCGTTTTCTTTTCAAATTAATTTATCTCTAGTCTGTAAAACGTCGACATCTTAATCGGTTTTTGGAATGGCGGGCTCTTGCAGGACATACAGACCAACGCAGTCATCATCGGCTGCTGACCAGCTTGTTAAAAGTATCTGCTATTAGCTCCAACCACTAGAAAACGTCTATTAAGTTTATCAACATCGGGAAGATGGCTGACCCCCTCCTCCTCCACAATCTGCCCTCATCGACAGGATGAGGCCCAGCAGCAGAGATGTGCGGGACGGGTAACTGCAGACATGCACAAAACGTTGCACTGCCAACCCCCCCTCCCCCAGCAAACATACAACGAAAAAGCCCCTCCTATGAGCTTCATGCTTCAATATCTGCCGTCAGAAGAGAGAGAGAGAGCGCGGGAAGGAGATAACTTCGTTCCGCCCTGCTGTTTCCTTAAAAAAAAAAACCTCTCTTAAACGCCTGAGATAAGGCGTTGAGAAGGCCTGTCTGCAGAGTATCAGCTGGTGTTAATCTCGATGAGTTCTGATGGCCGGGATATGCAGGTCGTCAACTCAATGGAAGCAGGTTTTGTCAGATCAGGAAATGATTGCACCTGCCTCCCATTCCAGCAGACATGGTACCAAACGGCCGCCATGCGATATATCCATTAACTAAAAAAAAGTTTCATTCAAAGCCTTTTGCGCCCAAAGTAATCCTGAAGAAAAAGGGATGTCTGGTGAGCATCCAGCTTTGTTTTGGTGGTCATAAAATAGTGATGGTCGTGAACCCTATGTAAGCTGGAATGAACACGGCCCATTGCGTCATTTCCGCCAGACTCCGAAGAAAAGAAGAAACATTGCTATCTTGGTTGCAAGCATGGTTCGCCGGGTCACCACTTTTCGAAAACTATATTTCAGAAGCTACCTTTATGATAAAATAGGGACTATATATATGAGAATTACTTTCCACCTCGTTACGCACCATCTAAAATTGAGATTTTTCGGGTTCTACTGTTCTGAAAATTTGTTTTTCTGCCTTATGCCACATTCTGAAAGAAATTCGGAAGGACTTTCATTCCAGATCGCGCGAGCGTGATGGCGCAGACACGCACGCACCCCACACACGCACCCCAAACCCCATACACGCACCTCACACCCCATACACGCACGCGTTCTTTCGTAATTTTTTTTATCATGGCGTTTTTATCCCAAGGAAGCATGCTGGGCGCCAGACAGTAAGAACGGCACAGCTGGGTAAGGGCCATGTTCATTCTTCACAGAGATCGATGCACGGAAACAATCGGCTCCCCCTAGCTATACAGAGCCGGAAGTCTGGCAGCCCCAGCGTGCACTCTGCCGCCCAAAGAAGGATCACCCACCTCAGGTTAAAGCAGTTGACCCGCAGAGCGGGACCATTTCATGACCATCGCAAGGTGATCGATGGCAGAGAACAAACACAAACAACGGGAGGTGGCAGGGTCGAAGCTCAGGGAGTCCAAGGTGTATCAGATAACAAATGTTAAAAGACGCACACAGATATAGGCATGCGCGCGCACACACACACACACACACGCGCGCGTGGACTGGGTAAGTCCGCGCAGTCCACGTGTAGTGTAATTAACTGCTCTATGCACATTGCAAAGGCAGATATTAACACTTACCCTCAAAGGAAGTCTAACAATATCCCCAACTTGTACGAGTCAACTAAGTACTTTCTAGAAGCAAAATTTAAAAATAGCGTATCTCAAAAATTACTTAAGCATGCACTTTAAAACTGCATTTACAGCAGTTTTTTAAAAAGTATAGCTATTTATTTATTCCTTTGATTTTTTCCTCATTTCTTTTCTATATTCTGTGGACCGCCTCTGTGGTCTAGTGGTTAAGGCATCCGCTTTCGAGGCGGGAAGTCGGTGGTTTGCATCCCTACTGAGTCATACCTAAGACATAAAAATTGTCAATCTAGTAGCTGCCCTGCCAGACGCCTGGCACTACAGGGAACAGTACTAGGACTGGTTGGCCCGGTGTCAGTATAATGTGACTGGGTGGGACTGAGGCCCGTGTTGCGCCAGCAGTTTCACGTGGGGAAGCAATTTGTCTAAGCAACACCGTCCTGATATGCACATAGTTTGCGGCTGGACGTTAAGCAACAAATACCCCCCCCCCCCTTTTTCTATATTCTGAAACTGGAAACTGTGAATTTGCGAATATTCTGGAAAACATGCAGTGTTCTAACTTGTTACAATGCAGAGAGCGAAACAGCGTAGAACATTGACCTCAACTTGCTGTTTGCATTATTGGACATCTCGTAGTCCTAAACAAAGATTTACTAAGAAATTCTAAACTCAAACACGTAGAGGACAAGGAACCATAATATTTTGCAGTTCAATATTTTATTAAATCAACGCGCGTTACCGTAAAGATTTCTGACTTACAATATATTTCATTTATTTTATGGGATCTCAATCCTCCTTCTAATGTCCGAGAAATACAGCTTCGAAGATCTGTATTAGCTGTGTCAAAGTAGTGTAAAAAATAAATGGGACATTAATCTGACTTAATTTGAGAAAAGCTATCGATAAAGCTTCTCACTGCACAGCATGATTATGATCAAAGGAAAATTACTGCATTACGTCTCTCTCTCTCTCTCTCTCTCTCTCTCATGTAAAGGCTTCTTTAGCCAAAAAGAAGAACCGAAGAAAAGTAATTAAAAAAAAAAACACTTGCAATCCACATGAAGCGCGTCTGACGAGGGGGGTACATGATGTGACTAAACTGAAAAACAGCAGTTTATTAGCATCTAGGTCAACTTTCTGCCAAAACAAAATAGTCAATTACTGCCGTCAAAACTTGATCCAGTATTATACGCAGACGCAGGTTTTGCTGCAGTCTCGTAAAGAAAAGTTTTACGGGAAGCTTCACCGAAACCGAATGAAATAATTATATCTAAAGGTCGTATTTTAAAAAATGGATCACATTATGACATCATGTGAGCAGATGGAGCCATTCACTGCTCCAGATCAGACGACACCTTTGCAGGAGATTGCAGTAAGAATCCCCTACTGCTGGTTTGATTTAGCTTTGTCGAATGGTTTGAGATCGGTATTAGGTTTTTTAAAAAAACACATTTTCTTGTCTGATAGTCGGCCCGTGTGAATGGTGCCTAATGGCCATTTGCAGCAAAAGAAACAGACGCTTTGTTTCCTTTTGCCGAAATGGCATGGGTGACCCTGCTCTCCAGAGGTGGACAAGCGCCTGGCCCAGCCCCCGACAGTGGACAAGCAAATCAAGTTAAGCAGCCGCTGCTGACCCGCCAGATGTCGCCAGAATCAATATGGCGACTATTTGCCAGGTCTCTGTAGGCTAGGCGCTTCCAGCCGTTGGACACCTCGCCACGTGAGTACGCCATCACCTGACTGCTCCCGTGGCGCTGACCATTAACGGATGACTGGACTAGGCACGCGCACGCATGTCACGTGTGCACGCGAGCATCTTTATCTTAAGGAAAAGGCGGGGAAAATAGCGAACTGACTTCTGTAAAATTCATAGCCAGGGATTGAGAATTTTTGACATTAACTTCATAAATGTTATTTTCCCGACAAATCACTGTTCTTTGAAAGTACGCCCGGCTGGCCACGATTTGATATAATGATTTGCATAAAATCTATTCGGTAACTGCGTTTGTGGAAAAAGGGAAAGGAAAAATATCCACGGAAAGACGAGAAGACACGATCTCAAGGCCTGCAATTGGAACAAACTTGTCCACAAAAGCCTGGCAAATGCACAACCTGACACGGGACAAGAAACCTTTACAACTCAGGGCTTAACACAGGGTCAAAAAATTTACTTTTCCGACATCACAGCTCACTTCCCTACTCTTACCTTACCTCCCTCCTCCCTACCCAAATTTTAAAAAAAACGCAAAGACAGCCGCGCACGTAAAACTCTGCAGCTGGAGAACTCAATGTCGATGGTTGCTTGGTGATCACGACATGGCCTCACTCAGTCACGATCGTCCGAGCTGAATGAAATTCCACACTAATGTGATAGGGCACTCTAAATATTTTTAACACCACGTTACATGTAAAAAGTGTTACAGCAGGTGCGCGTGTAAATATTATGTAAGATTTGTGCTACGTGTGTTCTAAGTGACCTTAGCATACCCTACATGACTGAACACTTGCTGCTGGCACACATCTGGAACATTATCAGAAAACCATTTATACATTTTCTGGCCATCTGAAAACTTCAAGAAGACAGACCAGAACACTTTTTACACTAGTAAGCCATCAAGTGTAAAATTTGTCCTGTTTCGATAACAAGCTAAGCGTTCTAACTTGAACAGTTCTTGTTTACACAGTGCAGTCTCTGGAATGTTTTCATGGCCTTCGGGTAGGTATAAGGTACTTTTAGAGGGGTAGTGCTTCCATCTGGCGGTGATTTCGTGCAATGCGAGGAAAGCTTCCTATTACAAAGCTATGAACTGAAAGGACCACCAGACTGGTAGCTGCAGTGCTATTCCCTGTGCTAAAAGGCAATTTAGCGTTCTGGGAGAGGCCAAACGGAGTCTGTCCAATTCAATTATAGTTATAGATTTAATTCTGTAGCTATAGAATGCACTTCTTTATTTACAGGATGCAAATCATTATATACCAAGGGCATTATACCTAGTCCCCTCTAGGCGCCCCATACTTGGTGCTGACGTGTGTTCAAATTGAAGATAGTTGTACAATCTTCGCAGAGGTGGTGGTTAAAAAAAGGATCCTAATATAAAGACCACGCGTGTTATGAAGAAAAAGAAAGCAAATGTTCAAGCCCTGTCTTGTAGAAGAAAATACATCCGCAATATTTATATGACAAGGACAACCAATAATCTTCCAATTCGATTTGTTACCAGTTCACATGAAGATCACGTCGCGGCAGAAGTGAAGAAGAGATTTACAGAAAGGCCAGCCAACACTTTTATCAATCTGTGAAAATGGCCGGTAAAAATGAACTCAACATTCATGCGACTGAACAATACGAAAGAAACATTCCAGGACAGTAACACGCGTTTATCTTGTAGCCCTAATTGTTCTTACTGATTTGTTTTAATAATTTAGATGTTCCTCTCTTTTAACTCTGCTTGGATATATCATCTAATTTTAATCTCTTATTGTTGTTGCATTCATCATCATCATCATCATCATCATCATCATCATCATCATCATCAATGAATCAAACAAAAAGAAAATGAAAAACCCACTAATGTTCAAAATCTAATAGCTCACCATTTCCGCCATTTTCATTACACAAAAAAGTCGGTCGGCACCAAGGTGCAATTAGAAATGATAGCGATGGGATTTTGTGCTATCCGACAGACTTCAAAAATGGTATTAAGCCGGTCCCGAGACCCCGCTGACATATGGCTACAGGCTTTGATGTCCTAGAAGCTAAGTGCATTTGTTTGGGAGCTTCTTCTTGAGAAGCGGGATGTGCTGGAGGAAGACAAAGACTGGGCGGGGGAGGGGGTATAGTAGTGGGGGAATAGGGGAACGCTGGCTCGCAAACGCCTGTACCCGACTGTTCGTACCAGACGTCTTCATTAGAACGTCGTTGCCAAGTCTGCGAGCGGGCAGAGAGTCTCCGTGTTAAAGATCTCGCTCTCAAGTGTTGGCTCCTACTGAGCGCGAAGACAGCAACGTGTGCTCTCAGGTGCGTCTGCAGCTTGTGTAGCACAGAAACCAACAGCTGCACACCGACCCCACACAAACAACACACAAGACGTTTCAAGGAGGCATTAAACAACCGAATGAAAAAAACAATGAGGTGTAATATGCCAAATGTTTTGAGACACAAACACTAATTTCTTGCAGAACTTACTGAACAGGAATTTTACCGCTTTGAAATAATCCTTTGTATGTAGGCCTATATCAGGAGTACATCTCCCTGTGTCGAGTTCAAATTTCGTAGCAGACTGGGAATAAAATCGTAGTATAGTTCACTCCAATAAATCCATCCAGCTCAGATATCGTGTCCATACAGACATCTCAGAGCAAGGGTACGCAAGTGAAACTATACTATTGTATACTTGGCTGGTTGGTTGGTTGGTTGGTGACGTCGCGTCAGCAAGGCAGGATCTATCATGAAGGCACATCTTTACCGCCTTTTGAACTGGTTGGAACAGAGGCAGACAGGAAGAGGACAGAGAGACAAGAGATTGGTTGTTGGTTACTTAACGTCCCGCCGCAAACTGGGTTCATATCAAGACGGTGGATTATTGAGAGATGGGGTCCTATACTAAGCTATGCACTGAAAGAACCACCAGACTGATAGCTGCAGTAAGATGGCCAGTGTGAGCAGCCAGCTTAATGTGCGGGAAGATGGCCGAATGGAGTCTGCAAATGTATAACTCCAGGAAATAATCCTTGGTCACATCAGGATTCCAGCCAGCAACCTTCCACCTGCTAGTCCGCAGCTCTACCAAATGAGCTATCCGGGCCCCAGGGAGACAAGAGCTGATGGGGACAGAAGCGCGGAGGAGCCAGACAGGACGAGGCGGAACATGGCCGGGCCAGACCACGCCTTTTCGGAGACACGGGTTGTATCACAGGGTAGAGACTCCGGGGGTATCACAGCACAGGGTACAGGCTATGCATTAGAAGTTTTCTTGACGGAGAGACCAAGAAATATGATATATGCCTATTAAAAGTCTACACTTCTTTGCAAATATCAGCGATTCGATCTTTGACCTTCTGTGGCTTGAACCGGCGGTGGGACTCCTAACTTATTTTGCCCAATTTTCCTCCCTTTCCTCTTCAGTTTGTTTAGTGATGCGCACACACACACCTCCGAATCCTGGCCTGAGACTTAGAAAGCCTTGCGATTAAGTTGCGCTGTTTTCCTCGGACGACCCGCACCGAGTGAAACCTGAAGAGATCCCAGTATCAACAAGTACAGCGCACAGCGAAGAAATCAAATCTGCAAAACACGGAACACAGACCCAGCAACGAAACGAAATTACAAGAAATTAAAGACGAGAAAGCGCCCAGACGAAGCAAAGCGGAGGAAAGGAGGTTAAATGCATGGATACAAAAACCTTAGAATTGCTCAGGTACAGCTGCACCCATTTGAGATGAACAGACCGACAGTTCCCAGTACTCTCTGACATCCTGTTGTCAATTCCATCTCTCTTTTTAATTATAGCCGCCGGGAAACCTTCAGAGATGCGAACATAAGCGTTTTTAGGCTGTCTATCACATGCCGAATTACCAGATTCTTTTCCCTCTCAGTCTTAGAGTTCCTATCCTATTAGTTCGGGTATCCCAGATTCCCATAAGAGTTAACAAGAACAGCGAAAAGCAAAGGCAGTCTTTAAGACAGGCCAGCCATTAGCGGGAGGCGGTGGCGCTTGTAAACACGATGAAGACGAGATGGTTGTTGCAAGAAAGAAAGGAGAAAAAAGATGCAGACGCCAATGCCGATACAAGTAATTACGGTGCAGACTTAAAGGCGGCACGCGCCCAGTCACGACAGACGTAAAAACGGTTTTGCCCTGTCGATGTCGACCAGAATTCTCTCTCCCCGCATCCCGTTCCACTCTTTCCCGACGCTGCCGTCTGTTCCGTACTGCGTCGCAGCCGAACAGCGCAGCCTTTCTGCACCATACCTGGGAGTACGCATGTGCAGTCTATGACTGAATGCACACGGTTTGTGGGTTGGTAGGCTGGCAATAAGAGGCAAAGCGTTCCGATCTCGCGGTGATTTCAGACTACTAGGGGGATGGAGTCTGTTGTTAATCTATGCTGAGAAACCTCCGGACTAACTGTTGCTAGTAAGATGACCAGTGCAGACACCCATATTATTGTTTAGGGGATGGCCATGGAGTGTAATCAATGTTTATCTCCACGATATGATTCAAAACAACAGCCCTCCACATCCTCGTGCTCAACTCCATCTGCAGAGCTATGAAGCCCCCCCCCCCCAGCTGTCTATGGGTATATCCGCTTTATTGTAATACGACTGTCCACACGTTTTTAGAGTGACGCTAGCTCTGTAGCCCGCGTCTACCTGAAAGAGGAACATACGTGTCAGATAAAATATTGCACACAAAAGGTCAGGGCTGTCGACATACTGTGCGACGAGAAGGCCACAGACTTTTGGCTTGCAGAATTTACACAGGCCCCACATGCACAAAGATAATGGGGACGCCAGGTGAAACGGTGCGCTGCTGTCAAAAGTATGGTGCAGCGGCTTAGGTAATCTACGGCCTTAATCTCGGCACGCGCCAAAGCCGGAACGCACGTGAGGTGGGACGCAGTGGGAGGTACAGACGTGCAAAGGGCAGAAGACAGGAACAGAGGAGGCGATGAAATTGGCATTACTGGTTTAGTGACTGGGTATTTGTCGACATTGTTTCACGTTGACTAACGCGAGTCTCAACTACGAGCGAGATGTCGGTGGGAGAGAAGAGAAAGAGGAGATAGTTGTGTGTGTGTGTGGGGGGGGGGGTAGGGGAGCAGAGCGAGAGCGAGAGCGAGATGGGAGGTGGAGGAAAAGAATGTATGCTTGTGTGTGCTCCAAACTTGCAAGACCCTGATGACATCTCGAACTTCACGGCAAACAAAACAACTTTTGGAGGACAACGCAACCGAGCTCTCTCAGACACAAGACAGAGGTTCTTATTTCTAAGCCTTTATTTCACAATCTCACCAATATTGCCTGCAAAATGGCCCCCATACAAAATCAGCCGTACTTGGCAACACCTGATCCAATCAAATACCCAGATTCATTCCTCGCAGACGAGAAAAAGATTGCTCAGTGACAGCACGCAGAAACGCGATTAATACGGCTGAGCATCATCTGTCAGGTAGCAAAAAGACACAATTAATGATTTCCTGATTGTGTTCGTGCCGAAACAAGCACACGCATGCGCACCTGCGTGCACAAACATGAACAGAGGCAGGAACAGCCCGGAGGAAGAACATGCAACAGCGCATGTGTGCGTGCGTCTATGTGCATTTACGGAATCTCGTCGCAGACACAGATGCCAGACAATGACAAGACATAACGCAATGTACTGTGATTGGAGGGCGGCAGAATATCAGGATATCAGGAGGGAGAGACGACATAATGTCCAGCACAGTTCTACCCAGAGCGGCACCAGACGCCTCCGCGAAACAAAACACAACCCAGGTGCTAAAGGAATTTTTTTCAAAGTACTCATTCGGACCACGTCACGTTGGCTTTTTCTGGGAGCAATAATGCACTGGTAGCGTCACTTAGAGGAATTCGTGTATCTGTCAGCTCTGCAGCAGTTTTAACCGTACAACACACCGCTTGACAGAAGTCGGAAAACGTCATAAGGATGCCAGTGTATATCGACATCCATGGACGCAACTCAAATGGAGGCTGTGGGCGGGACTAGGAAGCAAATGGGCAAGAAACTTCGGCCTCTGTTACCAAGCACGGCTGTAAACTAAGTAATTAAAAAAGTCTTTCTCAGAAACACTGGCTGGAAACGCGCAGATAGGTTCCTTCCGACCCCATGTGTGCAGTCGCACACTACGTGATGGGGAGGAGGAAAACGAATGAGTCAAAACGTACGTTTTGTGTAAAGAGATGTTTTTAAAAAAATGAATTTCTGTTCCCAACACGGAAAGCTGCAGCCAAGCAAATGTCCACACAACACCTTGTCTGATCATTTTGTATGCGATGCGATACTGTAATACTTTGACTGTCCACCAGGCTTAGCAAGACTTGTATGCACGTGAGATTAACGTCAGTCGCGCATAAAACTAATCAAGTCCCTATGATGCTAATCAAACCCTGGTGCTATTCGTTCATTACGAAAGTGCGTCGCTAATCTGTTTTCCTCCTCCGCCCCCCAACCCTCCCCCCCCCCTTCGGACTGGCACACGCGGGGCTGGACTAGATTCCAAATCACGCAGGCGCTAACGTCAGTCAAGGAGTGTGGGATGGTCACATTTACATTGGTGGTTCGAATCACACTTCCAGTGTCACCGAAGTGGCACTCTGGGTCTTATTTAAAAACAGGAAACATGGCGATTTTCAAAGGTTTATCTCTCATCTGTCTTTGGCAATGAACCAAGCCCATGTTCACCTCTACCCCCCCCCCCCCCCC
>SMGT01007683.1:963767-982320 GCA_004794575.1 Lanistes nyassanus
CCGCCCAAATAGAAAGCGAAACAAATTAGAGTAAAACCTCTGCACTCTGGTAAAAAAAAAAGCTGAGGACAGACTTGGCGTCGTACTGTGGGTGTTTGACAAAGCTTTGGAACCTGTCACTGGCAAGCTTGGCGCGGCTTACAGCCAAGCCTGACCTAACACACGATCAGTCGTGACTGAGCGGCAGACGGACCGTATGCTCAAGTCCGACACCTCCATATCGTAGGAACCTTGTTGTTAAAACACGACTCACTTGTTGTTAAAACACTACTCGCTTGTTGTTAAAACACGACTCACTTGTTGTTAAAACACTACTCGCTTGTTGTTAAAACATTACTCACTTGTTAAAACACTACTCACTTGTTGTTAAAACACTACTCACTTGTTGTTAAAACACTACTCGCTTGTTGTTAAAACACTACTCGCTTGTTGTTAAAACACGACTCACTTGTTAAAACACTACTCACTTCCTGCTCCAGAGAAGGAACCCTCGATAGCCCATCTCGCGACTCCCCAATCCAAGTAGCGGGTTCGAATCCAGGAGTGGTTAGGGATTGTACCCTGGAGTTAAACACGGTTCATTAAAGTGTCTGTCCGCACTGGCCATCAGCAGCTATCAGGCTGGTGGTTGTATCAGTGGACAACGCAGTGACAGAGGCTTATAACCCCTCGCAAATATCCTCGCCGTGATATGGGGTGTTGCCGAAAACAAACCAACCAAAGCGCTCCAGAGAAAAACGCTTCAGAGACGGGACTTGAACCGAAAGTCATGGAGAAGCAAATAAGACGACCCTGCACAGCCTACGGCATCTCCAACAAAAAATGAGAAAGAAATCGGAATAACAGAAAACACTCGTGAAAAATGCTTCTAACTACTGTCAAGACCACGGGCGCCCCCAGCAAAATCCGCACACTACTAGGTAGAGAAGCAGGAAATGGGAGGTTTTTGCGTCGTCCTGATGAAGAGGTAGTGCCCCGAAACATGTAGATTGTCTTCGTCTTTGTCTTTGTCATGTCTTGGTTTGGTCCAGTTCCCTTGTTTTAAATTTAAGAAAGGGTTTTCCTCCAAGCTGCAGTCGCGTGTTTTTCTTGTATATTGAGGACATGGGAGGATTAATAAGCTCAGTGTAATGGGAAATTGTACACAAAATATTCATTTCATTTACATTTAGCGTTTAGAAACATCCGAGTGTCTATGTAGAAGTTCTGTTGTAGCCAGTAAAAAGTCATACGGGAGCCAGAACGGAGAGTATTTGGAAACGTTCATTCTATCTACAGTATTCCACAATATTCTTGCTCCGATCCCTCGGCGAAGGAAAGGGCACATACAGGAGGGTTCGAAAACTTGGCGAAGCGGATGTTACAAGAAGAAACAGGGACGATAAGCGCTAGCTACAGACGACTTTGAGTGCGGCCTCGAGCGATCATCCCCAAAATGACGTCAGCAGGCGTCGAGGTCATGTCACCAGGTGGCGGGAACTGTGGTCTATGACAAAACCTGAGCAGGTCGGTCATCACTGTCTGTTTGAATTATTTATGCACGCAGCGTTTGTTTTCCGCCTACAAGTGAAAAAACGAGAGCTATTCAAGTTCTAAGATCAACATTTCGCCGCCTCATCTTCTGTACAACGTGCACAGCATCTGAAAGGTAAATATTAAGTGAAGATGACTGACAAGTGTATGTCTTTCCACTGACGCATGCACATACAAACAGGCACAGAGCGAGAGAAATGCGCGCACAGAGAGAGAAAGGAGAGATCCCCAAACCAAATTAGCTTCCAAATCACAACCAAGTCACGTACATATCGAACACTTTCCCTGGAAATCTGTTCAGCCATCTCTAAATGCAATTTAAAAGAGTGGTAACTCACTGCCGACAGACTCCGACAAAAATTGGGACGAGGGTTTAGGTTATTTAAAATGCAACTATATTATCGGTTGTGAGTGAGTGAGTGAGTGAGTGCGAGCAGGCGAGCTGCACAAACTGAACAAGGAAAAGAACGTTTTCCCAGACTGAGCTAGACTGATGACATTCATTCCTCTTGAATCCGCTCAGGCCTAGACACCTAGTTAAGCTATAAAGAGACACACACACACACACAAAAACAATTTTGCATGCACACCCATGTCGGAAATTCGTCCACAAGGTGGGGACAGAGACCTCCGATTTTTTTACCCTGCATCATCGTCAAACTGAGGCTGTGTCACACGGATTCCCTGCGCACCGGGGCAGGTTGCTATGCCCAACTCGCCTGTCGCTATTCCACACTCGCCGGGCTGCTATGCACAGCTCGCAGGCGACTGTATGCAGCTGTCGATGCTGAAGGTGGGGGAGGAAACGGAAACAGTGAAGTTCAACGTTTGACGACAACGGTGTGCGTCAACATGCAGATCCCCCTGACGCCGCCTCAGACAGGGAGGTATCGCAGCAGACAGACAAAAGCGGCTATTCCTTCACATTACCCTCGCGGTTCTTCGTTTACCTTCGCACTCCATCCGCTGCTTCCCCCTGCCCCCCCCCCCCCACCAAACAAAACGCTGTCTGCGCATGTCTTAAATGCAACACGAGCGTCTAGCAAATAACGACATCACTGGCAGGAAGATGAGATCGCAGTCGAGATGAGAATTGTTGTCGTCCTCTCGATGTCCTGCTGGCTGCCAAAGACACTTTGGTGATGATTCCCCCACCCACCCACCCCTCACGTCTCTGGTCTCGTGAGTGATATGTCGGCATATAAACAACACCTTCATAAGAAATAAATCTGCCCGAAGAAAAAACACAGCTGAAATCTGAACAACATTCCTGTTTACAAAAAGCACAACGAGGCTAGAAGGTCGCCTAAAACACGTGAAAGGAGTGTGCTGTGCCGCAAGCTCGATAAGTATGCCCAGTGCCACTCTCACACAGTTCGACTCCAATGGAAACAGCGATAAGCATGCAATCCGCCCCTCTGCCAAGTTCCTTTCTTTCGGCCCTCTCTTTGCTACGTGTTTGGGTACGGTAAGCTCCCTTGGGCCCAGGCGTCTGCAAACGGCTATGTGTGAGCGCTGCCAGTACCTTTGTTGGAGTTATCTTTCGATAATTTAAGCGCTCTGTCCTCATTTGTTCTTTATTAGACCGACATAACCTAACGCAGTGGAACAAAGACTTCATCCGATTTCGGTCAAGACGTTCTCCTACTCTTAGGTTTAGGAGCGCGCGGCTAGTCTTTGTACAGGTGGGATCTTGCTCTTGACAAATTAAAATCGATTAATGCTTTTGACAGGGGTGAGGGTGCAGATCCCTGTACTATTGGACTGACGCAGTTTTCGTTCGATGTGTTGGTTATGTGGAATTACGCATTACGTTAACCTCATCTTACCGTAAAGCCAAACTATACAAAAGCTTTCGCAAGCAAAAGAAACCGTTCAGCACCAAGAACGAGCAAAAAAAAAAAACGTTGTTCGTCGTAAAGTTCAGTGGTTTTTCAGCGACAAGCAGAACTATGATTCAAGATTACTCAGTTATCAGTTACAGTCCGTCGCTGTTTTATTGTACCTTAACATCCCTCCCTCCCTACCCACCCCTAAAAAAATCCTCACATTGTCAACAAATTTTCAGCGCAGCAAGAATGCTGCGTGTCGGAGAGGTAAGGGAGAGAAAGAAAACTGATGTCCCTTCCTGCCCGCAGATGACGCGCGCGCGGCAAGTCAACAAAGCGCCCTGTGGACACACGGTGCAGGCAAACACCACAAGCAGCTGAGCCGCTGTTAACACCAGGCCCTCCGCACACGTCAAGGCGGTCCTGTCCACTCGGTAGACGGACGGGAGTTTACAGCAGCCGGCGCCCCCCGTCTCGCCGCGTGCAGCAGGGCAGAGAGGGGACAACAGGGTGTGCGACGTGAAACGAACGATGTAACCCAAGCTCCCTGTTGATTTTCTCACACCCTGCAGGACAGGGACCCTATCACTCCCTGCAGATAACTTCCCCTTCCCCTGGTCTTCTTCGCTCGCGATCGCCTTCCATTTTCCCAGGCTCTGCAACCTAGGGCTTGCGCAGAATGCTGTGCACTCGGACCGAAAGGCTACCTTAATAACATCACGCGTGGTCACTCATGCATCGTGATCGACCATTGGTACACTGAGACGGACAAGGGTTTGGGGAGAAGTCGAGGGTTGAGATTCCCTCGCAAGATAACCAACCAGCCAAGCGTCACCCTCAAGCTAGGCGCAACCGTTTCCGCAGATCACAACGAGGGTACGAAGCGAAAAGAACACATCTTTCCATCTGCCAAAGTAGCTACGCTTTTGAGACTTAATGGGGTTTCATTACTAGGGTGTTCACTGAAGGAACCACCAGACGGATAACCAGTGAGATGGCCAGTGCGGAGGGCGGTTTAATGTTGGGAAGAAAGGCCAAATGGAGTCTGCGCAATGTTTAACTGCAGGAAATAATTTTTTATTACTCCTGGATTCGAACCAGCAACATTAACACGCTAGTCCTCAGCTCTATCTGTAGAGCTATCCAGGCTTCCCATGTGAAAGCTGGCCGAGACAGGCACAGCGTGTAGGGCAGATTTGGTGGTGAACACTAGGGTTGCCTTGTATGACTAGTCCCTACTTTTTATACACAAAACACCCAACGCTTCCAGTCATATTTGCGTGGATGTGTGGAGGCGGCATGTAACTGACTTTTGACTACCAAAAGTGCAAAGACACGAAATTAAAAGCACCACGGCAAGTCTGCGATACTCACCTGGCGCATTAGGGTCAAGCACTTCCTTCCTCTTCTCGCTCTCGAATTTGAGGGCTTCCCCTTTTTTCCTTCGCTCTTCCTTCTCTCTACGTTTCTTGTCCTCCTCTTCTTGTCTGCGTATCTTTTCCCTTTGTGCCGCATCTCCGTCCGCTCTGACGTCTGGCAACGGAATGTTTTCAACTTCTCGTTTCTCTTTTTCGCCTACGTCATCCAATTTTTCTTCCTTGACTCGTACGACAGGGTTATTATTGTTGATATTGACGTTGTTGTTAATAGCGTTGGGCGGGTGTATAGCCGCCTCCTTGTTGTGCTGCAACAGCACAGGCATAAAGCCGCCGTCCTTGCTGCCACTGAACTGCGTCTCGCGGCTGAAGACCATCACCGCCAGGAACCACAACACCGGAATGACTATGACGGCTTTGATCAGCAGCCCTCGTCGGCGACGAAAGAAACTTGCCATGGTCGGGCCTCCTTACCTCTCCCTGGTCTTCCAGATGGCGCTTGGGTAGCTTCCGGTAGAAATCTGTCTTACAAGGAAAGCAAGTAAGCTTTCACAACTTGGTGCGTCTGACGGAAACCTACCACCTCATAAGGAAACGGGATTCTTGCACACGTGTCGGGTACCCGCGGCAGTGCGTTCACGGCGTGGAATGGGTGGAGTTGCCGGACAGGTTGTCGACGTCGCACGGGATAAGAACTGGCTCAGGCCCACTGACGCTTCCCCGGGACCTGGCGTGGCGAGAGACTGATCACGAAGATTGAGCGCGTCCCCGGCAGCTCTGATTGCTGATTGACAACTAATAACGCCGGTCAGTTTCCGCAGGCATTGCGCGCATGGACCTGCGCGATTGATCGGACGGTCTGGTGGGGGGGGGGGGGCTGCGGCGGCTGGAGGGCTAGGCCGGAGAACCGTGGAAAGCCAAGCCCCGAAACTCAATAACCAGATGAAGGACCAGGCGGTAATCCCATTACAGGAACAGCTGCTGCTGTGGTCGCGCCGTCGCGCTGCAGTGGCGGAGATGCCGTCGTCGGGCCTGGAGGTGACGGAATCCCAGACCGAAGCCACCGAATGGACAAAAGCAGCAGGGGAGCTAACTTGCCCTCTCTCTCTCTATGTGCCAGACGCTCTCACCAAGTGTCGATGCCGGACTATTCAGGTGTCACCGAACCATATATAAGCTGTGGTCTGCACACACAGTCAAGCAGTATACCTCACAACCCAGTTAATGTATTATTCAGTCGTTCGAATCTTCCCCCTCACTCTGCTTCGTTCACGTAGCGTCTATCTACTTCCGGTCGGGGCACAGAGTCCGGCGTCTGGAGTGGCGAGCAGCCTGCGTGTGACTATCGCTGGCAAGAAGGGTTGCAGGGGCCGAAGCAGCTGAGGGGCGGGCCAGTGGAGGCTTTGTGTACAGGTGAGGCTGGCTGGCCAGACGACGAGTAAACTGCGACCACGGCTGCGGGGAAGTTGTGCTGACCTGTGCTGACCTAGAAGCGAGACGGGGCAATCAGTCACCTGGGGAAAAATACACAAGCAGACATGTAGGTAACGAAAGAAAATCAATCAGACGAACTAAGTATTCAATTATTCTGTAAGAGGTTTCTCCCAGGCACTCTAAAATTAGCAACGTGGGTGCGTCTGTGTACGACAGAGAGACGGACGGACGGACAGACAGAAGATATGAAGGGAAAAAGAGAGAAATTGAGGGTGGAGAGGGAAAGAGAGAAAAAGGGAATAGAAAGATAAGACAGCAGAAGGAAGAAAGGAGAAAAAGAGAGCGAGAGAAGAAAAGCGAAAAGAGAAGAATGGAGAGAGACGACAAGGGAAATTAGAGAAGAAAGGAGAGGGAGCGAGACACAAAAGAAAGAACAGCAAGCAATCGAGAGAGAGAGAGAGAGTCCGAGATTTCATTTCCACACCCCAGCCGCCGTGTGCCCTAATATCCTTGACGCCACGAAAGGAAAAGACACGCACGCACCGACAGCAGTGTTGCCACTTTCTTCAAGTCATCTCATCCGGATCCTAAGCCCCTCATAAACTTGTTTTCGCAGCCCCCATCCTGAATTCGACCGACATACTTTTAACCCAAATTTGTATAAACAGGTTACCCAAACAGTACAAGGCACACCCGCATCTAAAACATGTGCAAGTGACACCCGCATCTAAAACAAAAACGATCTTGCACCCTCTAGGAAACGACCCCACACCTTCAGGCACAAACTTTATTTGAGGATACAGGGCTGACTTGCATGATCGTTCTTATCTCCTGTTCATACGTAAAGGTGCACGTAACACACACTGGGCCACTGGGCCTTACGATCACTCTAATGACCGGAAAAGCAGCTACAAACTATCATGCAAGCCAGCTCAGGACTGTACTTGCTGAACTTCGTGCCACGCAGTCCTGCAGAAAACCTGCGCTCCACCCACGTGTAGAAGGTAAGACAACGCAGCAAGGCAATGGTGCCTTGGCATGCGGAGGGTTAATCCAGTGGGGCAGCAGTTTTGTCATGCACGTACTCATGTCACACGTGGGTCGACTTCGGGCCTGACACACTGGGCGCCAGGACCACAACGCGTCCCTCTGGGTCGGCACGTCCCGCCAGCCCACCGGTTTGTTTGTTTGTTTGTTTAAACCCCAGTGGGCTTATACCTAACTTACAGGTAACCGGCGTGCTATGGCGGTAGATGATAACGACACAGCATTCACGCCTGACGAAAAGGATGACAGGGGCCACGCAAACTGCTGGTGAAGCAAGGCGGGTGTAAGATGGGTCGGTGTGTGTGAAAGCACAAGGTTACGAACCCAGCTGCGCAACAGCCACACTTCTGCTAAACTGAACGAGGTGAACCCCTTGCTATCCACAACCCCTCTCCCCCTCCCCAACCCCCATCTTCTGACGCTTCTCCACTACCGTTCACGGTTCGTGGACTATGGTGGACTCACGCGGGTCGACTACACTGTATAAAACAGTAAACGCTTTGTCACACGAGCGCCAGGCCTGATGTCTTGCAAAGAAATTCAGAGGAATCACTTCTGGCTGTCTTGCTTCCTGTCTGACTTGCCCCGGCAGCTGTTTCTGCGAACAGCTGCATATACTGTCTCCGTCTTGCACGGTTCGCAACATGTTCCTTTTTTTTGCCCCAGTGCTACTGCCGGCAAAGAACGAACATGGCAGCGATCTAATTTAAAATGTTTGCTTATCAACTCTCCATCTAAATGAAACGTATCTTCCATGTCCTGTATTACAGTGATTTCTTATGGCCTCTCCACACCCATGACAGGGAAGACTCTGAAGTTGCTGCGGACAGTTTCACGAAAGGTCGCAGCAGAATGTTTCTACAACAGTTTCTGTTGATCGTGTGATCAAGCCTTAAGAACTAAAAGTGTGTATCAAATACTTTGTCCTTTTTCTGTCGAGAGAAACATCTAATCCACGACTTTCCACGATAGTCATCTAAATACAAGGCATCTCTCTCTCTCTCTCTCTCTGTTCCGCTTTATTATAACTCTCATTTTCCTGTTGGTATGTTGTGTCTCTCGGGGAGAGGTACTGCCTCGAAATATCAGCTTTTCTGTTTTCTGTTTTCTGTATTCTGTTTTACAGCGTGACACTGTTTTCTTACCTCCTTTTTTCTACCAAAAATTCATCTGAAAGCAGCAGCCGTTTGTTTTATTTTATATCATCACAAAATATTTCGGATGTGTTCAGTGCTTGAACTCGACAGCTTTTGGTTACGAAAATGTGCCATCTCTAGCCTCATCATTTTCTACATACCCAGGGAAGCAGCCCATAAGAGTTCCAGCGTGTTCCAGATTCGCTGCAGGCAATGGCGGCCGCCAAGTTTCCACTAACCCACCCCATCCCACCCATCCCACCCACCCCACCCCACCCACCCCACCTTGTTTGACAGCTTGCTTCGGAGCAGTTTACTCAATCGAAAGGCTACGCACCGCCTGCATCTACATCTTTCTGACGGAGACCTGTATGTGAGATTAACGTATGTTTGCACGTCTTCCCCTGCAAGTTTTTGTAAATATTTGTGAGAAAGTGAACACATTTCGCCTTGCACTTCATAAACTCCTCTCTCTTTTTACTTTCCCCTTCCCATCCCACCCCCCATCCTACGATCCGCTTTGGGGTCACAAGACTGTTTCGGGTTGGTCTCTTCAAAGTCTGCAAAACGCAACTGCACTTCCGTAAAACAGGTCCAGGTTTCGTCTGCTTTTCTTGGTGCGTGCGAAGTCTTTGCCGAGACAGAAGTCCGATCTATCCGCTTTGGCTTGTCTGCTGTTCACATAACAAGGCGCCCGCCAGTGTGGCGGTAACCCCATCGATTGCCGGAGGAAAAAAGGGCGGGGGATGTCTTGATATTCCTCCTTGTAGCTTTCTGCTGTAGAGTCTGTATGAATGTAAAATCTTCATTACTTACTGGCCAAGTCAACTGTGTGCAGGGTCTGCTAGGTCCGACTCTGGTCGAGTCGACAGATATGTTAAAAAAAAACCAAACGAACACATTTCTGACATTTTTTTTTTATCTTGCACACTTCTCTGACAGGATCGGTTCACTGCGCAAGTCTGCATAGCACGGACTTAACTTTTATTGATGTCGAACATAGCAGTCAACTAGTCTGCACGACAATATTGTGCAAATTAGTAAAATGACTATCTTATGAAGACTGTTTAATAAATAACGAGGAACGATTCTGAAGCTCGCGACTTTTGTTACTATTTAACGCTTCGACATTTTCCGGTGAATTTCTGCCTACTCCTCCCCCCCCCCCACACACACACACCACACGCCCATCTGAAACCTTGACTTTTCACTCTTCTGCCTTTTTCTGTTTCAACACCTTTCAACACCAAGACAACGCAGCATTTCTGAAGAAGCACTGCTTGACATGCGGCCATTTTCGTCAAAATATTTTCTTACTTTATGTCAGTCTGACGAATTCGCATTTCGTACACACGTCTAATGTACAGTGTGTTCAACATCTGCATTTCATATTTTAGCCAATTCTGCTGCTACTTGAAACCCATGCCTAGACATACAGCTGTAACTAGGGGACAATTTCAGATTCTGAAAAGTCAGAGTTTACATGAACCCCATATAGCAGACAGACACGGTGCACCAAATGTGTAGACGGTGTCGGCTGAACAATGTAGACAAAACAGGATCGATAAAACGTACAGAACCTACATACAGTGTACCTCCCGTATTACGTTTGAAAGTATGAACTGCGTGTGTCTGCAAAGAAATATAATTGTCAAGACATCATACTCACAGAAGCGGGTACGCGACCGTGTAGTATAAAGTAAGGTCTTACTGGAAATGGCATCCCATATAAGAAGAAATATTTTACGATATCACATGAGATACGTTATTTCTTAACATGCACGCACACTCACGCACACACACGCGCGCGCACCCACGACACGCACGCATGCATTCAGATTCTACGTTTCGCGGTCTCCTCAGGCGCATCAAAGCACTCAAAATGTAATACTACAACAGGGGTACAGGAAACTGCGATCTCGGATAGCAGAGGCAACAAAATTCCTTATCGATTAATCGAAACTAATGATACAGCAATCAATCCCTGCACTTCCCGCGTTAAAAAAATACCCCTTGCCCCCGCCCCCCACCCCCCAGCTCGCTGTGAGCGCGTCGTCTCCGCAGCCCCATGTCGCTAAAAGGGTTAGGGCCTGGTTGGGACCCGTCCCTTTTCTTCGCTCACGAGCCTACACTTACAGCTTAAAATGCTTCCTGAAGGAAGAAGAAGGTTGAGAGTTTTGAAAAAAAAATAAAAGGTCTTGAGAGGGTTTGAGTGTTATTTCTCAAACAGCAGGAAGCATCGCGCATGAAAATGAGTCGGCAGGAAAAAAAGCGAATTCCTGTTCAAGGCGAGATAATGAAGACAAAATCCACGCAAAATACTCGGGGATTTCAAGAAAATTTTCTCTGCTCTTCCTTTCTTCCACTCCCTCTCCCCCTCTCAGTCTGTGTGTTGGGGGGAGGAGGGGTGCGTGGGTGCACGGTCATCATTATCTATCGGTCGCTCTGTCTGCGTACACACGCATGCACATAAACACACAGACACACACAGCAGGGAGGAAACAAATGGTGACGCGGGTCTGCGGGGGGCAGAAAACGAAAAGTAGAATGATGAAAAGGATGGAGTTGATGGTCGGAACTGACGTCATGCAACGCCATGGGGAGCTGGCTGAACACCTCTCAACAGCAGACAGCAGCCCCCAGTGCCCGGCCTGCTCTGTGGCAACAATAGAAACAAACGACAAATTTTCTACAGCCAAGACCTCCTCCGCGAGTCCAGACGCATTCTTCTTGCATGTTGTTTCCGCTCACCCTCCCCCCCCCCCTCTCTCGTGGGTGTTTGCCTGTATGCATGCCATTCCACGGAGGTCACATCTGAAACACATCTGTGCTTGGCTGAATACCGATCAGAGCAGCAAGCAGACGGAAAACTCAAGGAATGTGATGGTCTGAGAAACGACACACTGGAGGCTGCATGATGTGCTCGGACATCATATCCCAGTCTGTGTGCGGGTACAGCCATAGGGTGACCTAACAAGGCTGGGTGACATGCATAGGGCTGCACCCTTCACCCTTGTCCCCCCCCCTGGCTGGGTATGGAGGTCTCCGCTGCAGTTGCAGTCTGTACCATTTCCCGATTCTCCGTGTTTGTCTGTCCCAGACCCACGTGAGAAGGGAAGGTGGCACTGTGTGCCAGAAGATCAAGAAGAAGACAAGAAGCTGCCACTTGCTTACAACACCGTCAACACCCGAGTCTGGACGCCCCGCCCCCACAGGTCATTAGCATTTTACGTAATTCCACCCAAAGGAAGATGCACTAATGCAAAGGACCCCCCCCCCCAAACACATCCCCACCACCCCTTATTAAAAGTATCTTTTCTTCGCAGGCTGTCCGCGCCATATGCTGAGACTGCACGCACGTGACAACGCTGCGCGGCAGATTTTCTCTGTAATCGGACTGACTGGGCAAAATCATCAAACGATAACACCATCCAGAGCACGTGGGGCTGCTTAATAAGCAATAACGGCCCAGCAGGTGAGAACATAAAAGCTGGTAATTGCAAAACAAATCAAACTATAGACACGGGTGGATGAGGAATACAGAAGGGAAAAGTAACTACAAAAGCTTTTACCGATGGCTCAATAGTCGATTTGCACCATGCTGCATAAAATTTACGTCGGGCTCAGTAACAGCACATTTGGCACCAGATTCATGAATAATCCAATGAACATCAACACGGAGCAAAACGAACACGGATTTATCGAAAGTCAACTTGCTTGCAAATAAATGAATAAATAAACATGAAGTAATATTGGCATGCCTTTCAAAAGTGTGAAGAACACCATGGAATATATTCCAGCGCAAAACTGTATGGTTCTTCGGAATTCCTGCACCTTTCTCATCTCATGGCCTCCTTTTTTCTACCTTGGTTATTCGTTCTACCATTCTACCGTTGTACGAACTATATTTTAATTCTACGATTTTAACGGAAAGCCACAAATAAAGATCTGAGAATAATAAGATTTCATGGGAGTACATAAAGCAGCTGAAATGGAGGGATTTGTTCTGGATCTGCAACAGAACTGTAAGTACAATGATACTCTTTCCGGTCTGTACTTTAAAAAGAAAAAAACGAAAAAAAGAACAAAAACCAACAGGCAAACGACCAGCAATGTGCAATGAACCCGTAGTTGCAGTAACATTTCACAACATTTACCTTTGATCTCTCTCTGTTCTGACAGTTCTGTGGCAATGGGATTGAAAAGGTCCAAGCAGCCCACTCGTGCTACCTTTCACGCAACAAAGGGGTGGGTAGGCAAAGCAGGGATTTGCAGTGTTTAGTAAAATCCGTCAACCCCTCCACTTCCCAACACCCACTCCGTATACCAGGTCACTTCCCAACAAGCAGTCTGTACACCACCTTGGTGATAAAGACGGATTGACGTCGGCCGGAAGTCCCCCGGTGCCGCAATATGCAAACACCGCGCCAGTGGGACGGATAGGAACTTGAAATCTAAAAAATAAAAGACCCTAGCACTTCAGGAAGCAGCCCCAATATATTGCCCGAGATGCTGGAAGCCCTGGAGAATAGAACAGACAGTGTGATTGACGATCTGGCTTCAATTTCGGACTCGCCAAACTAGCTATGGGGATTCCATCCCTAGCACGCGGATTAGCTAGGAGAGTACGGACTGTGGTGTCCGTGTGATCAGCCTAACCAGAAGGTGGGAGTGAAAGTGTAATAGGATATCAAGTCTGGAAATAAATTTAATGTAATGGACGTGGTGCCCTCTCCACCTCACTGTTTGTTATCTGACTTCTTGTTTCCATACACAGAAGAGGCAATATTCTCCTTTTTTTATACTGCGTGGAACTTTATTCAGCGAACGAAAAGCCGGCCATAACAAGCCGAGACACAGAGCGAGCAGACACACCGGCTAACTTAAAATCTCTTTCTTTCAAAGTTCATGATGTTATCAGCAACCACCACCACCACCCACCACCACCACCACCACCACCACCACCACCACCACCACCACCAACAACAACAACAACAACAACAACAACAACCTTTAGTTTAAAGACCTGACAGCAAAGACAGATTCAACAAAAAAAATCCAAGTAGGAATGATAACCTTCATCTGAAAAAAAATTATTATTCTGATCAGAAGTAATAAACTAACAACCGTAAACACACCCAAATACCAAGTCCACACTAAACAGTCCTCTGCCGAACCGATGACAACGACTCCAAACGGAGGTGTCGTGATACGCCAATTCCCGACAGGCGATGCGTGAGACGCAGTTGAAGGCTACACAACTGCGCTCGCTCCCAGAAAAAAGGCTGAAATAACCATTTCGAATGTGTACGCGTTCATTTTTTGATATATTTTAACAGCACGTAGGATCTCATGCTTAGCGGAGGGGTATGGTCCAAGTTAAACACAGTATCGAGGGTAAACTTCAGTTAATAGAGAACAGGCGAAGAGGAAATAGTGGAATGGAGGGGGGGGGGAATGCCGATCCAGCGGAAAGGAAAAAAAGGGAACAAGGTGGTCTCCCTGTAATGGCGGCCGTGCGCACGATGGGAGTGTAAACGGGACAGAGTGAGGGCGCCACGGCAAATATTAGGTTTTGGAAAACAAAGTGCGCTCCAGCCTCAAGATAAAAATAAATTTTCAAGCAGGTCGTTGTGACCGAAAGGGGGCGTTGAAATCTGCTACAGGAAGCCCCATCAAAAAGTACCTGAATATGTGTGTATGTGTGTGTGCATGCGTGCGTGCGCGCGCGCGTTTATATATCTTTGTGACTTTCTCACACTGGTTGGTTCGTTCAAAGGAAGAACTAAGGTCTCGCTGCCCCTGGCCTGCTGGCCAACCCCAAGGGGAAAAAATGGGTGACTATGTGCTTCTCGGACGGATTGCCGACGGCATCATGGGAAGGTTTGCCCAGTTAAAACTCTGTGATCCCAAAGCTCTTCGGACTGAATGCGCATGGTCCCCGAGAGTGTGCCGGCTCACAACGTCTGACCGACACCGGTCGGGCGCCACGACAGCACTGGGACGCCCAGACCTCCGATGTCTTTCCCTGAGCCGTCAGCAGTCAGTTTTAAGGTCGTGACACGCGAGCGGTTTGAGGGGACAGTCGCCATCACATGCAGTCAAACGTGTCCACTCCCTGGAGCGAAGATGGCCTGTATCCATGGAAAAATCAGCACGCTGTGTGTAAGGCTACTCGTGGGCCACAGCCTCCACAGAAGCTAGGAAGGCGAGCGACGTAAGATACGAACGTCGAACTTCCTACAGTCGTCTGTACAAGCTATGACGCAAGTGCGCAAGGTCGCTCGCTTTCGTCGCGTTTATAGAACTCGCCTCTGCTCTGCGCTGATGGTTGATTACTCGTGATCAATCTCGTGCCGAACGTGATAAAAACACTGATATTAATGTCTTCTGATCTTGTTTAATTGAACTGTCGGCTTTTTTCGTAATGCCAGTGTCACCGTGATTAAAGAGGTCGCAACTTAGGACTGTCTTTCCTTTTCACCCGCTATTAGGGGGTGACCTGCACAACGACTGCCGAACTGAGGCCAGGAATGCGTGCGTTGCGTAAGAGAAATACGTTTCGTGAGGGTTGTGGATTAGAGGTGAGGTTTACAGAGCGGAGGAACCTCTGTAGCGCTAGGTAACGAAGTCAGAGCTCCCTTTATCAGCAGACATGTCACATCGCTGCTGTTTTTTTTTTAAATCAAGCACTACAGAGCAGTCCAGCCACAAATCCGAAAGATCCAACTGTTCTCTCATCCCTACCCTCTTCTCCCACACAATCTGCAACATTTCTGGTTCGCCAAGAAGTATCTACACCTTCAAAAGGATAAGCGCACTAACTTCAGCTGTATATTGAAAGGAATAATGAAATTGATGTTTTCTTGCCTTATTTTCCACAACAATGTTGGTATGTGTTTACTCAGCAACGTATTTAAACGGGCTATAAAATCCGTCTTCTGGGCTACTGGAGCGGGAGGAATGCTTTATGCACGATCAGTATTAGACGAGTCGCAAACAGAGATTGTGTAAACATTTTTCAAAGAAAAAAATTAGACGTTAAGCTTAAACTTGTTAATTTAAAACTGCAGTAATATGGTTAGATCAGATGAAGGCTAGTACCGTCTTTTCCCCAAAGAATTTTCAAGACAGATTTCAGTGACATGCCGATAAAAGCTAATCTCCTTATAATGTTACAGAGCATTGTCACTGAGATCTCGCGACTTTCTCGTGAATGAAATACTGTAAATAATTCAGCCCAAGATTCCTACGCTATACCGACGCTACCAATCTCAGGTGAAAATGGCGCGTATTACGTCCACTAAGAGCAGCCTTTGCGAAGCCGTTTTTCTTCAGTGAATGCATGCAGCACGAAGCGGAAACGTTAAGATACTCATTGAAGAATACCTGTAATAATTAAAAAAAATGCCAGAGGTCTACACTGGGCGAACATCACTGTTGCTGCGACCATCTGCCTGCAGTTGCCTGCCATGAGCAGCCCGAGAAAGCTGGCATCACCAGTAAAAAAGTAAAAACGTGCTTCGCAAAGCCGCGCAGATAAGCATTCGTGAAGCGACACGTGCAAGGGCGTGTCAAAGTCTTGTTGCTGAAGATTAGACTAGTCCTTTACCGCTGTTTTCATTCCCACTCAATCAAACAGTGTAAGCCCGGCCTTACGCACAACCACGTGAGACAGAGGCTCGGCGTCTGGTTGCTTTCCAGCGATACACGCACAATAAGCAAGACCACAGGGAGAAATTCCATTCTATGCGAGCACGTGCACGTGAAGAACAGAACAGCGCGTGCACGACGCAGTCTGATGTGTCCGCGTGAAAGTTTTTCTGCAGCATCCAGAATGGTAGGGGTGTGGGGAGAGAGCAAGAAGAGAACTCAAAACTCACAACATTTATTGCGAGACCACCGACCTATACGTAAGTAGTTCCTTCAATCCAAACAAAATGCCCAAAACTTTACCTAAAGGATAAGCAGTCGTTGACATTTAAATTATTGTCCGGGTAACGGGTAATATCTGTGTTTAAGCACTCGGCGGGGGCGGGGGCGGGGGCGGGGGCGGGGGGAGGGGCAAACAGTTATTAAGTGGGGGTCGCTTTCTCACATGTCAGAATGAATGTAAGATATGTGTGTCCTTAAACAAATCGTCCAGTGAATACCAGGAATAACTAATTTAATGTCAAGAATTTTGTTATTCTGTTTCACCATGTTCCATAAATAAATCTCAATACTGGCGATGATGCCGAATTAAAATGAAGAAGTGAGATCAAAACAAGAAAACATTTACCTCTGGTGCAACAAGCCGGAACTGTGCGCACAAACGCACACCGACGCACGTAGTAACACAGGCGGATAAACCAATCACAGCAAGAAGAGATCTCCGCTTTGACGCACGCGGTCCATTAGAAGACTAATACTACGCAAGCAAAGCCAAAACTATTTAGTTCCCAACAGAGAGGTGAGGAAAAAACAGGTTCACCTTTTTTCCTGAAAAGATGAGTAGAATACCAGATGCGAGTATTGTCTTCCTGGAGTCTGGGTGACGGAGCGTTTGCTTATGAAGACAAGAAACGCACGAAGGTTATCGTCAAAGCTGCATGTTCCGTGTTTCAGCGATCTCTGATCGGGGTCCGCAGCTACGCCCAGATGCCGCTTGCATTCGACGCACAACTCGACAGAGTTCCTTCCCTTCAGTCTGCTGCCAGAGCTACCTGCCCACCACCAAGCCAGCAAGCAGCATCAACAACGGAAGCAGCAGAGCTCTCAGCACGGTACCAACGCGCGCTCCGGCGCGCTCTGCACGAGCCGAACTCTGAGGGAGACAGCGCGAGAGTCTTGGTCCAAGCATCCCAGATCGCTTCACGGGCCCCACGCGAAAGCTGACCTTTCCAGCATCCCGCCTCCGTCTCTCGTGCGCGTTATTGCGGCTGTTGATGTGGTTGTCGTTCCTCACACGTGCCTGCACGGCGTCATCGGCAAGGAACTGTCTTCCTTCACACACGCACAGTCGGCGTGAGGGGCCCTTCACACACGCACAGTCGGCGTGAGGGACCCTTCACATACCCTCTTTCCGACCGACCGAGCCCTGACACTCAGTCTGAACGAAGGGAACCGGGGTTGCAGGCTACGCCAAACTCTTCCGCTAACTTCCGGCAGTTAATGACGTGCACACCTACCACAGTCCGCTAGGCGGCGTTCAGGAAAGGCAAGTGGCCGTGGGGAGCGAATGAAAAAAAAAAACAGGTCATGTGACGGTGTGCACCTTGCCGTCGCCAGCACTGCTTGTCGTTTACTGGCACAAACAGGAAAGCGAAAGTCCGTTGCCCGTCCCACAGCCCACGAACTTCTCCCTACCAACAACAGGTCCGTACCAAAGTCACGTGCAGAAACTCACAGCACCTAGTGTGCCAATAAAAAAAAAGTGCCACGCCAATCCCCAGACCAAAAAATGCACTGGCAGCATGTCATGCAAGTCTCCGTCACAACACCATTCGAAGGCTGTCTCTCGACCCCCAGTATCTGCCCAGTTTTTCTTAAAATCGCACCCAGTAGCCAGTCTTCCTCTTGCAGCGCCGTGCAACCCACGCAGCAGCGCACAAGCCTTCCCGCCACAGGACTGCGGCGCAGCAGCAGCGACATTCCAGTCTTCTGGCACTGCTCCGATCCCGCAGTCACTGCTGTACGTGATGATGCTGCTGCAGCAGGAAGTTTCAGTCCCGCTAGGCGCGCACGGCTGCCACAGGCTGCATGCTCGCGGCAGCAGCGGGGCTATGGGGTCCCTTTAACACGCCCGTCAGCGCGTAAACACCAGCCGCAAGGCGTCATCACGCGCTTTCGTGGTGCACGTTCAGAATTTAATTTTCAGAATTTTTTATTTTCTTCCTTCACCCTCAGTGGGGTATGAAGACAAAACATAAGCAACAGTACAACAAATCAATAAATAGGTGAGCAAAAATTCACTTTGATAAGCAAACGAATTAACAACGTATCTTAAGAGGCTCGCAAGAGCTTGCTACAAACATACAATTATCCATGTACACAAGCGTCTTTAAGTAAGATTTTAATAAAACATGACAGCTTTGTAAGCAATCGTTTGCTCCCTGTTGAGAGCAGGCACTGAAATTTATAGGTATTAGGGCGGTTTCTGTAGTAATAAGGTAGCCATTTGTTTCGGTCATCCTTAAATTTATCGCAGCAAAATAAA
>SMGT01007683.1:983015-1008410 GCA_004794575.1 Lanistes nyassanus
TGTTTTTTTAATTTTCCCTCTTGAAAAAATGATAATTTTTGTTTTCTTTGCGTTAATCGTTAAATTCCACTTATCACAGTATAGTTTCATACTATTTAAGGCTACCTGAAGATCCCCAGGTGATTCGGTACAAATTCAACACGTTCAACCAGGGACGAATTTCACACAGACGTGAGGAATGCAAGCGACGCTAGATTGTTACCTCAGGTCAAGACTTCACTACCTAGCGTCACTCGTCACTTTCTTCGCATCCATAAAACTCCCCTCAATTCTTTCGTCTCTCCACTTCCCTCTTTTAGCCTGGCCGCCAACGGCATGGTAAAAAACAAAACAAAAACCAAAGCCAAACAAATCAGCGATAGAGACACGGCAGAAGGTAGGGATTTATTAGCTGCCACTAATTACGCGACTGTGCGCGCAAGCGCGTGAGCACGTCGACATACTGTGATACAGAGTGTGCTACACACTGCACTTGACTACGGTAGTTCCACTGTGAGACAGAGTGTGTCACACACTGCACTTGACTACGGTAGTTCGACTGTGAGATAGAGTGTGTTACACACTGCATTGGACTACGGTTGTTCCACTATGAGATAGAGTGTGTTATATTTCTGTACCTCAGATGCTGCTAACTTTCTCTTCGCTTGCTCAAACAAAAAATTAAGACTTAGTAAGCAGCGTTTTCTCCACAGAATCGGAGCTTGTGATTAAACAAAGGACGACTTTACGGCTGGTATAAAACCAGCATTTCCGTCAACTTATTTATTGTGCCCAACAGCAAAAAAGAAATAAAACAGAATTTCGTTTTCACTGTCCGTGGAAGACGATAATACAAAGAGAATGGGGGAAAAAAACCACAGAAAACGGACGCAAGGGGGAGAAGGAAGGAAGGGATGGAGGAAGGAAGACATCTCTGATTAGAAAACCTATGACGTGTAAGGTAGGGTCCTTCCGGCGTCCATAAGCCTTCTCACACATTTCTGGACGTAATGCAAGTCTCCAGCGCTGTTTAGATCCTAAAGAAGTCCATAAGGTGGAGACCACCTCTTGCACTCCCTAGCTGGGCTGGCTTGCACAGGGTTCTTATCTCTTGTTCCTTCGTAAATGTGCACATAAAATACACAGGGCGAACGGTCCTTATGACCATCGGTTGGCTTACATGTGTTCCTAGCTGCTCTTCCCGTCGTAACAGCAGTCGTAAGGCCCCTTCGCCCTGTGTATTTTACGTGCACCTTTAAGTACGAGCACGAGAAAAAAATGCTTATGCACGCCAGCCCAGGGCTGGTTTGCACGAGTGTTCATATCTGCTGTTTATACGTAAAGATGCGCATAAAATAAGCACGGAGAATGTCTTACGATCACCCTTATGACCGGAAGTGCGGATACGAATACTCATGCAAGCCTCCCCTGGGTTGTAAAGGCGTTCTTATTTCCTGCCAATATGAAAATGTGCACTTAGAATACACAGGTTGAAGGGATCTTACGACCACTTGTGTTTAGGACAGTGAGTGCACATACGAAAGCCCACGAGACCCAGTCCGGATGCACAGTCTCAGGGCCTGCCGCAGCGGATTAGGCTTGCCGAGCAGCTGTAGATGCGTCCTTCTACGTGGCTATGCACTGTGGGGTTCAGCGGTAACCAGCATGGGAATAAATGGATGAAGAGATATAACTAGTATTAAAATTTTTTGTCTGACCCAAGTAGCTATCTCTCGCCAGCTGTAGCATCTTTAGACAATAACAGGCAACACGTGACACATCTCATTAATGAATAAATCACAAAACATGGGCGCGATTTGCTGCTCTGCGTTAGGTTAGCGTTGTTCATGTGAAAGGGCACGTGTCCTAACCGTGTGTCAAGTGTTTCGGGCCGCATTCCAAGCGAAGACAAATAAGCGGACGCTGTTAAGAACTAAGTGTCCCCACGGCTGCTAAATTTTTCCTGCGAGAGACGTCTCAGACATAGCTAGCCAGACGACCACAGACAAGCCCCTAGTGCAACTGTCGGTTCACGGTACGACAGTGCCCAGGGACCGGTTTGTGCGGCTGGCTTCGGAGGCGGTTGTGACCTTATCTCTGTTTTGTTTACGGTCGCCTGTGCGGAAGAGGGTTGGGTTGCACGGACGTTCTTAACAGCTACACGTAAATCCTTTCCCTCTGTAGCGAAGTCGGTCGTACCTGATATTGCTTTCCAAGCGTAAAAAACCATCTGGATGAGTGGTCTTAGCGCTCCCGGTAGCTACGTGACGTAAAGAAGGATCCCTTGTTATCAGTCAATAGGCTATTGCGTTTCACTCCGCCCTGTTCCGGCATAAGATCTAAAGGCTTTACCATCTTCCGCCATCATACTGAAGCGTCACTAGTTCTCATCGCACAGTCTATTACAAATATAAATACCTCATGATACACTGCTCCAAGACGTCGTGGGCATGTTACTAAACAAATCAAGATACAAAAGCAAAGCTCTTTGCACAACCAATCATCAGGATCCTGTACACAGTCCGGTGCTAACTGTTCATGCTATCACGAGAAATACGTTATCTGTCCAACGACAGTTCTGGTGAGAATAAACTGAAATCTTGCGATAATTATATGTATATTTAATATTTTAGGACAGCCATATAAATAGCCATTGCTGTTATATTTATATTATAAAATGTCTTAGATTGGACAAATCATCACCAGAATATACACGATAGCCTATTATCCAGTAGAAATCTCAACGTTAACCCGTACACAATCCTTTTGTCATCTTTGTCAAATTGTCACAATTTCTGTGCGTAACTTTCTAATAAGATATTTCTCTTACGCAGTTTAAACAATGGTTTCCACCACGAGACCGTGCAGACTGTCTGAGACTGATCTGAAAGGTCATGTGCAAACTAGAAGCAGTTTTCCAACCACTAGTTAGCTAAAAGCATGCGCTACAGCTTGGGGACAGCGTGTTAAAAGTTACGGCCAGATTTAAGAGCGGTCAGAAGGTTACGGACGCCCATGCAACCCGATTTTCGAAAGAAATAGTCATTAGCAAAGTTAGAAAACTTTTGACGAGCGGCCTGGGAGATAAAAACGCCCAAGCAACTACATCAGGAAGGGACAACATGTTCTATCCTATCTTGGGAGAATTCCAGAGCTGCTTACTGTCCCAGATTTTTAGAACTAGCCCCGAGAATAAGTCAGAAAAGGATGGCACAGAAATCCCCCCAAAAATTATTATCATCCTGGTAGTTCCGGGATAACGGGCAGGGTGACGTGCAGCGCCCAGTTGTCTAATCTGAGATGGCATTTTGTTCCTAAAATCAATGGCCAACGATTATATGCTAGAATTAAACTTGCGCAAACTCCATCGAAATTCATCTTCCGAAGCGCTGAGGTGCCTCTAAGCACTGACCACCTTACCGCAGCTATCGGGTGGGCGGGCGTTTCAGTGCATATTTTAGCAACATGACCGCATGCCCACACAGTGCAAAATCACAGCGAAATGAAAGCATCCCGCCTCCCACTCAAATGACAACCAACCAAAGTTTCAAGATTTCGATCCCGACTAAGAGTCCGCCCCATTGTTCAGCTACTAGCTACCGACAGAAACGTCTATTTCCTCCCTTGGCACTCCCACTCATCCCCTGATGCACGGCCCCCATGCGACTACTTCGACTTGAAGGCGACTGTCGTAAGTTTACTTTCCCTTTAGGAAAGGGAAGTCAAACCCACAGCGCTAATGGCCGGGCACACAAAAGGACGCGACTCCATCGAATGAAAACTGTGTCCAAGACCTAGTGCTGCTGTCTGCAGCAAAAGCTGATTTAATTTCCAAAAAACTGGGCAGACTCTTCTATGCAAATACAAATTTCCTGTGGCACATTCTCGTTGAAAAAGAAGTCATGGCGTAAATCAGGCGACTGCAGGCGGACGACATATTTCTTGAAAACGGCTGGATTGGTTCTTGACTAACTCCTTCAACCGTTCGATTTCGTGGGACTGTGGGATCCCCCACGTGGCGCTGCTGTCACCTCCATGGTTTCATAGTGACTGGCAACCAGGCCAATAAAAAGGACGGAAGAAAGGATACAAAATACACTTTCAGTAAGCACAGGAATGTATCCACGAAATAACCCCATAAAACGCGAAAAAATACGACTGTCTTTGGTGTACTCACGACGTTTAAAAGTCTGGTGAAAGTGTCTAAATGGTCGACAGGGACACGCAAGCAGGCTAACCAGCGAAAAGAACTGCGTTTGAAAACATTTCGGTTGTTGACCCTCATCCCAACTGTCTGTGCCAACGGGTTGACCTCCATAGCAAGAGGTCTCTTTTTGCCAGAAATATCTATTGACATTGGCGCTCTCCAATGTCGCTTCTTACCTCCTTCTCTCCCTCTTCCCTCTGCTGCCTCTCGCTTGCTCACGCTGACATACAGGCACGTAGACATTCGATAACTAGCAATTAGTTGCCTAAATTGCCTTCAGGACACTTCAGTCTCCAATCATAAGTATTAACTTTTCTAAGGAATAGCTCGAAGCAAGGGAAGCAAGTGCAAAAAGGGAGAAAAAATATGATTATTAGCCCGCCATCACATCGCGCTTTCATCAAGCACATAGAGAGGCCGAAGAACAAAATTCTGTGAGGCAACAACAGACCCCTGATCATAAAAGCCTGACTGACGTCTGTTTCTGAAAGACTGTCTTACGTTTCCTCGTGAAAGACCGGATTATCTGTGCTTATATGTTGGCTTGAAAAAATAAATGCTGCAGGGTGGACAACTGTAACCAGCCTTTTTGCCACCCTATCCCTCTTCCTCTCCCACCAGCCGTTCTGGCATGCGAGTATCAAACCACCGCCTCCTGTAAAACGCCGTTTTGACACTCTGGCGAGCTACAGAAAGAAGAAAAATGCCGAAATTCGTCGGCGAATATTTACCCTAATTCGTGTTGGTTTTTTTAAGCAAACAAAAATCAATTACTGATTCTTCCTTCCCCTCACCGGTGTGTGTGTGTGTGTTAGCGCGCGTGTACTGTTCGATGTAACATAAACGCCCCGCCCCCCCCAAAAAAAAAAGCAGAAAGCAGAACAAACCTTCGACTTTCTTATCTTCAACAGCCGTTGACCAGAAATACACTTTTCAAACCACTGATCCGGGGAAATGAAATGAGAAATCGATCTTCCAGCCGTACCTGAAGTTTCTTCAGATTGCGAACAATTGAGTTTGTCGGGTCTAACTCCCTTTGTCGTTATCAGCCGACCAGCCACGTCACGCACACACTTCGAAGCTTTCGTTTTTTTAATCAATGAAATGAAATTCTGAGGAAATTTAAACAAAACGAGAAGAGAAACAAATGCATTCCTGAGATAGCTGATGTATAAAGTTCTATGGTGCGTGCATGAGTTTGTGCGTGTTTGTGTGTTTGTGTGTGCGCGCGTGTGTGTGAGGACGCGCGCTCATGAGAGAGACAGAGTTTCGTGGTTCAATTTCAAAGGCATACGTCCATACAAAATCCAAAGAAATGCAGGCGAACTGTTCGACGGTGAGAGACGTGCAAAAACCTTGTAACGGTATTAGAAGACTAAGGTCCCATTTGAGCGGATCGGGGTCATGGAGTGGGTCCTAGACCTCCTCCCTACGTGAAACCCTCCCCGCCCTCATGCCGTGACGCTGCGCTGCCCCAGCAAGCATGGCTTCCCTACTGTGGGCTTTTCATTTTTGACCTACAGCTTCCAGTGGTGAATTACACAGACGTTTTATCCCCGCTCGGAGGACACAAGAAGATACACGAAGACACACTCGCGCGCGCGTCCAATTTTTCACCGTACCAGCAACCAAACTAGTATTGACAATACTGAAAGGCAATGTTTCCTGGTTTCACTGCCGCAAACAGAGATAAAAGGAGACGTCATTATCAACTTTCAAACCACCCGCTGTTGGTCAAAAACAGTACGCTTTAGTGCTCAGGTAACATATGGCTAACAAAGCATTGATTCAACGTATTCACATCTGATATTCCTCAACTTTAAGCGTTTCACTACAATGTTTGGCAGATTCAGCTTTCAATACAGGGCGTCTTGTATCTGGTAGACCTTAACTTCCGGTAGGGAAGCGGATGGCCGAATGGTTGGGGCGCTGGCCAACGGAGAAGAGGTGGTACACCCTAACTGCCCTATGACCAAACAAAAAAAGGTCACGGGCAACTTTTAACTTCCGGTACACTTACAACTCCCGTTGGACTGCAATGAATAGAATATCCACAACATCAAGCCAGACACAAAGCTTAGGTTATGCGCTGTACGCAAGTCGCGTTTTCCAAAACGCAACCTTTAGGCAGATCAAATTTCACGATATTTAAATCCCCACAATGCATGCATCCCTGTAACGCTCTGATCTCCATATCTGTTAACAATCATGTGTCTTCTAGGTAACCACAAGTTTAAGCGTTTGGGTCACAAACGGTCAGCACATCCGTAACGTTTAAAAGGTCACCATACGTCGTATCGTACTCTTGCTAGATGGCAGTCAGTATTCTGAACCATTCAGTGTGCAGTGTATGATGTGTAGGTCAACACAGAGTTTACCACAGGCGGACCAGTGATCGAACCCGCGCACACCAATGGCCTCCCTAGTGAGTGTGTGGATGGGAACAGTTTTTCTAGGGTATTTTTTCTTTCGATCCCTCGCTAGCTTAAGTGCTGATGTTTACCTCAATTCCTCCCAAGGGGAAAAAACTTAATTCTTCTCTTCGCAATATCGAGCTCATGTCGTGCAAAATGTTTCGGCTGACAAGCGCGAGGCTCCGAGAATTATTCCTGCAGAATTGCTTCCAGAAACACCAACACCAGGAACTGAAACGGCGGGTCATGCTGCAGACAGGCACATTTATATTTTTAATGGTTTGTTGCCGCATCAGAAGCGCATGGTTTACTCTTCGGATCATGTCCTTGTACATGTGCCTGTAACCGGTCGGAAATGAATTCTAAATTTGTCTGGCACCTACTAGGCTGCTAGTGATCGTAGCTCCTCGCAGTTAACAGCAAAAACTGAACGCAATGAAATAAAATAAGCATTAAGATTGTAATTACACTGTGTCTTTCATACAGCCAAGTGTCCCAACCTGGCACAATGGCGCGGACACAATGAAATAGGAGTTTGCATGCGCGCAGTCCCATCCATTTACCTAACACCATTTGACCAGAGAATGTCTGGAACACAAGCCAGTTGCCACGCTAGATGCATTCACATCGATCAACACTGTCCCCGCGTTGATGCTTGTGTTGTGAGAGAGAGTCTGTGTGCGCGCGAGAATGCAAGCAAGCAAGCGAGCGAATGTTTAGGTGAGAAAGCCAGCGAGACCGTTGCGAGGGAGGACAAAGCAGATGTAAAGAAGCGAGCTGATCTCGCTGTTTGCGTTGCCTCTGAGAGCAGCACAAACGTCCTCCTTGCGCACTGACAGTCTGATCATATCCCCCATCCCCCACCACCACACATTCCCCAAGGCCAGTTTTACAGAGTTTGGAAGCACTAGCGGGGCTGTAAACTTCTGGTATCACTAGCTAGCTTCACTAGCCATTCTTGGCTGTTTGCAACTGGTAGCAGGTGGTCGTCCTCTATTGCTACGAGCGGTCAGACCAACTGTCCGAGGCACTAAAGGAGATATTACACGGCTGCACGGGATTTTTGATTTGCTCAGGTTTCCCCACTCACCACCACTACCAGTTCTAATATTTTCACAAGATATTGAGAGAAAAAAGAAGCTTCAGCTTTAACTTTACGGTGTAGCAATATTTATTACATTTATGCATCTTCTTGCCCGCATCTTGCATCTATTTTTAACCATTCTATGTAACCAGTGTGTGACTGCGTGTGATCTAAGCGCTTAGAGCAAACATCAAACTTGTTTTCGCGCTTTGTAAGATAAATTATTATAAGCTGTTTTTCGTTAGTACTAAATAGCTTTTTACTCGTGAATGCTTTTTTGCCGAGTGATGTCCCTCATAGCACCAGTCCCTGGCCACAGATAGTCCAGCTCCAGGCAACGGCGGCGACGATGAATAAGCCAGCAGACCAATAGGAAGTATACCCTCCGAGAAGATTGATATCGAGGTCTCTGTCTGCAGTTTTCCTCCCTTGGTCCCCTGCTGAGCGGTCTTTTTGCAGTGAAGCCGTCAAGTCGCAGAATGCTCTTCAAAAAACGCCGAAGCGCGACTGCGCCAGCCCGAAGTATTAATATAATATTACATCAGTGTCATCAGCACTGAGAGACTCTTCGCAATATTACATCAGTGTCATCAGCACTGAGAGAATCACACATCCACACTGCAGGCAAGCTGCGCGCGCTTCACGTCCCCGACGCTCGAATCTTGCATAATCCTTGAAGATCTACTTGTGGGCAGACTTTCTCAGACGGTGTTTTCAATCAGCATAACGTTTAGGAAAATGTCGCCAACTTTCAAAAAGCTGTCTTTTTTTCTTTCTTTCTTTAAATTTCCCGCATGGGCTGTAAAGCATCGTTCTTGATGATATACTGCTTTTTTCTCCCTCGAGGCCACTCCCGGATCCTGTCGCTACAATCGATACACAGTAATCAAAACCCTCTTGATCTGAGATACCGTGTCGAATTTCACAAGCAGGTTTTTCCACAAACATAAAACTGCATCGTGAATCGTGCCACATAAGCATTAAAATTTATGATATGGAAAACAGATATGTTCCTAAGACACTCTGTGCATCTCCAGGCGGACGACTTTAACAGAAACACGGAGTCGGATGGACAGAGGAAGACAGTATTACACAGTCCCTTTTAAAGTAAGATTAAGTGTTCCAAAGCAGACACTATAATGAAGTGTTCCAAAGCAGACACTATAATGAAGTGTTCCAACACAGACACTACAATGAACTATTCCAGATCAGACAGCTACAGCCGAATAGTTTTTCGATGCTCTGTTAAAACGCCTCCAGACACAGGGCACCTGAATCCGTTGGCCCGCACACATTTCGCCGAGCTGCAGAAGACCCCCCCCCCCTCTCCTCCCCTTACGGCAAGCCTAAATCTGTTTTTACGGCGCGACTGCACGGCTGGAGCACAGGCATCATAAATATAAACCGCATGTCAAGCCAGGTTGTCCGAATGTTTCGGCCATATTATTGGCGTATCAACCTGTAGCTTTACATAGCAGGCACCGTCTGACGTCAGCTCGAGGAGCTATAGTTAGGATGTCTATGCCTGCACCTCGCCATATCCGCCATGTGGCATGGAACTAAACTACTGGGCAGGAACTTCCATTAGTTTGCAAAAAGCTTGGTACAGCCGTATCGGATGGCAGGTATTCGTGCCTGTATTCCTTATTCGTCTGGTAAATGGAAGTGAAAGGGAACACTTTAACGCACAGTATTATGGGAATTACTCGCTAAGAATCATTCAACGAAACGCGAAAGCATGTACGAAGGTCACACAAAATCTTGAGATGATGCCCTCTGCAAAGTCACTAAGGGCAATAATCAACGGAGACTACAAAGTAATAGAGCAGTCGTTTGCTGGCAGCCTCCATGAAATGTGAGGGGCAACCATGGACGGCTTTTGTTCGTGTACTTTCTACTTACTAATAACACCCTCGGCCTTATTTAAACAACCGATACCAAACCAAACCACAGGTGTTTATGCATTTCCCCCGCATGCAACTGAATAATTTAAGATGGTGACAGCAGGTGCGCCAACATTACACAACAGCCAACCAACCAACAGGTCAAGCTTAGTCTCAATTCGTCAAAATCAAGGCTTTATCCTTGTCAAGACTACGCTGAAGACAGCCAGAAGGTCTGGTGGCTGCAGCAACAGGCCCCCCCTCTGTCTCCCGCATTCGCACCCCTCCCTCCTGTCCTACCCTACGGGTGAAGTCTGTCTTCCCTCTCCCTCCATGGTGGAGCTGATCAATATGGGGTGCGGTTTGTTTCCCGCTGATTAAGTATTTCGTGTTCTACTCAGACAAGTATGAAATATTTCAAATTGCGGGATTTGTGACTTTTCTCAAGAACTATTCAATGTCTGTAACAACGCAAAATGACGAAGAAATGGAAATGCGTTTTGCGAAGTCGCATGCAATCTCTGCCGAATCTGGTCTGTCCGGTCCACATCACACACTTGTCGCAAAAAAGTTGCCCTGGTATTTATTGTTCCGTCAACTGAGAAATCTTACCAAGCCGTCTGTCCTTGACACACAAAGCAAACCGGCAGGAAACAGGACACTCTGACGCAATTCTTCACTCGCGTTAATCAGTATCGCGTGACCTGAACCCAACACCAGTATGCGATCCTGCTGGACGATAATCGAAAAACAATGCAGCCTTAACGCCCACCACATCCCCCAACAAATCCCGGACCCCTCCGGCGGGAAAAGCAGAGAAGACAAGACTGGACCGACTTCCCTGCTTTCACTCTACCACCTCGATTGTCTTGCTCCGCTCGCTTGCCCACAGCGTGTCAGTTCGGCCGGAAAACATCGTCGTTTGCGGCAACAAGCACACCAGACAACATAACACAACCGTCTCCCTTCCCCATCTGTTTCTCTCTCCTCTCCCTCTCATAATCTACTGACGCGCCTTCTTTTCTGTCGCTGTCGTTCTGTGGTCAAGTTTCGTTGCTGAACATCGACCTCCCCTCGCAAAGCACTGAGGCCAGAGCTCAACCTGCACACATCACTCTGACTATCCCAGCAGAGGTCAGTTTTGCTTTTGGCGTACACGTGCAGCATCTCCATTTCAGGCTCCCAGACCGAGGCCCGGAACAGACTGTGCCCTTTGAATCAGCCTGAATCAGCCTGATCACAAGAAACCCCTATCTGGCAAGTCGGAAATTCCTAAAGGGACTTAATCACCCCCAACTTCCCCCGCCACCTTCGGGAATTGGTGATATGGCGAGCACCTAATCATCTAAACCCGTCATAGACTCCTACCACCCCCATCCCCAACCGCTCTTGATCTACCCAACCCTACCCCTACAAGGCAAACGCAGCCTGATGCTTCTATAAAGTTCTAAGTAGCTGGCAGGCCATCTTGCGCCCATCTCTCGACATGACGTGGCCTTCAGTTTTCTGCAGCACGACAGGCGCCAACGTTCTTTAAAGAACCACGGATCCTCACGCCCAGCAAGAAGGGTTTTAATGAAAAAAAATCTCTTTTGTTGTTTTTACGCCTGTTCGTTTTCTTGTCTTAGATTTTGAGGCTTTTATTTTGTTTAAAGCTAATCGTTTATTTCCCACAATTCAATGCTCCGCCTCCTCAATTCCACGCGTCTCGCTAAGCTTATTCAGACACGAAACGAGATTTAGGACAATGGCAGAAAATAACTCTCACAGCACATCCAATCAATCTCAAAATTCAAACGAGTTATAACTTTATCCCATAAAGGTATCCCTGCTTATTATTACACTGGAAATAACAATGAGCAATTTATACTCTCTATATTAACACAGCGAATAAGGAGTTTAAAGTGGGACTTATTTAACAAATGGTCCTTTCTCTGCACGTGGATTCGCAAAAGAGACAGCTGAACACTTTCTACTAGAGTTTGTTCTCAATACAAATACTAGCCAGCACACTTTATTCTTCGTTTGCCAGTCCTAGTTTCTCTCCACACTGACCCCTTACTATCGAGAAACCCGAATCTGAGTCGTTCCCTACTGATACCTTCTTACGTCTACACAAATTCATTTAGGATTTCAAAGGTTTTTAAGGACACCAGCTGTAGCTTTATTCACGTGTGCGTGGTTTCGGGTGTATTGGTAACTATTAAGTTATATTAGCACACTTAAGGTCCTGTCATGTGGACCTTCGTCACAGATAATTCAGCAGAGCTGGCCTGTAAGCAACACGGTAATCTTGTCTTTAAACCTGTACCGTTCTCCTGTTTTTCTTAAATATATATTTAAAGTCGCCCTCGTTCAAAAGGACATGCTGTCAGGTGCAGACTGAGCAGCTGTTCGGCGAATGCAATATGGTTCTGGCAAGACAGCGGGGCGGGTTTGGCGGGGGTCAGTGGGACAGAAGACGGCGAAAAAGTAGCAAATGAAAAAAAAACTCGCTTCTTCACGTCTACTGACATTCCTCTAAAGCACTTTCCACGTCAAAAGTCCGACGACGGCAGCTGCCGCCTCCCCCCTGCACGTGTAACAGCAGGCACTAGCCGCGAGCCACGCGCGAAAGAGTTGCAACGAATGCAACAGCGGTAACTAATCTCTTTATTTTGTCGCCACCAGTGTCTAACGCCATCATCTTGGGGGGGGGGGTTAAACTATGAAGCGGTTGGAGGGGATGTTCACACGCGTAAAGAGGCAGCCTCACTACATGTTTATACACGCACGCACAGACGTGCTGTTGGGCCCAACGCTACCCTTCTCATTCCTGTACACATCTCTTTTACTTTGCGACAAATTTAATATCGGCGGAGAGGTTTTTCTGCCCCCACGGGGCCACAAACTTATTATATCAGTTACCATGGACTGCGACGTGCGCCCACAGCGGACTCAGGAAACGTCGGGGGTGACTGCTGGGAACGTGGGGCTGGACGGGGTGTGAGGGGTGGGGACGGGAGACAGAAGTAAGACAGCGAAAAAGGCGGTGGAGGTGAAGAAGTGCCAAGGAAGCTAGCCGTGTGTTTGTATCCGAGCCCTAGAAGTCTGTGACAAGCCGCTGACAGGTTCAGGCAGCCAGAAGAAACTGGGGTCACCAAGGTGACGCTTACAAATGATAAAAGGTGAAAATGTGAAGGACGGGAGGGTATAATAAGGCTAACAATAACGAAATAACAGGCGACAATGTGTGTTTTCTGCACAGATACTTTAATGTTTACTCTTAAAGGTACTCGGACACAAAATACCAAAATACGGACAACGGCCATCTATTGCTATGTTTTACAAGATACTCTTTGTTCTGAACGCATTTATTTTGAAAACTATAATATCAAGAAAACAATCTATAACCGTAACACTCGTTTTTCGTATGGTGCACTGCCGGGGGAAATCTCGCAGCCCGCGGGTGACGTCACGACTGGATAGTGAAAAATTAATCGTAGCTGCGATAACTGCGCATAGTTGTTTTTCTGATTGCAGTGTGGTTCTGCTGTGACGTCCATGTGTCATAGTACCTTTAAGATAGCAGTTTTCATAATTACAGATATACAGAGAAAGAGAATTACTTTTCCGTACTGTAAGCTGTAAGTTGTACGCACATAGTACTTTATCTGCTATGCACCTTCGTCTGCCTGTCCCACCCCAAGCCCTCCAACCCCCCCCCCCCCGACTCTCGTTTCTGTGACCCTTTTGGTCTGCATAATACTTAGTCATTTATGCATTATTCTCTCTGGAGTACGAAATATAGTTCACCTACATTAATTTGTCTGTATACAAGTTCGTGCGCATGCAGGCGTGCAAGCACGTAACTAAAAGATAAGAGACAGTAAACTATTTACTATCTCTTATCTACATAGCCTGTTCTAGTATCACTACAGTCAAAATTTAGCGTCTGCGCGCGAATTCTTTCCAGACAATGCAGCCAACTCAGACAATGCAACCAACTCAGACACGTCGAGTGCTACATGATGAAAGAACGTGGACTAGCGCCAAACAGCTGAAAGGTGGGAATAACGAAAACGAGAAGAGACAAACCTAGAAACAGGTGAAAGAGGAGCACACGGAAGTCGCTCTCTGGACGCCTCTTAGCGGATCACAGCACAATTTTCACTTGGGTGGGGACACCGCAAACTGCTGAGACTTGAGAATCCGGTCAGCGCTTCGCAAAAGAAATCTGTAGCAACGGAACGCGAGAGGGTGGTGGTGGTGGTGGTGTACAGAACAGAAAATCTGAAGAACTGAGAGCACAGTCTGGAAAAAAAAACTCCGACTGTGGGACATAACTTGACAGCAAGTGGCTGGCGTGGCCTCTCATTAACAGCAGGAAGTAACACTCGACGTTCTGCTGCTGTGGTCACTTGGCATCGACCTTCTCGCTAACCACGACACTACTTTTTTTCTTTTCTGTTTTTTTAAGACACGAGGCCAACATTTTCTTTGCGTAAATTTATTCTAGAACGGGATTAGAGCGAGGGGGGAGGGAGGAAGCGGTTTTTTTAAATAGTTCTTTAATGGCCCCTTTTTTCACCCGACGAGTCTGACAACATCAGGTGTTCGAGGACCACGTTGTCGCCATTTCTCAACGAATATGCCTATTACTGTGCGCATGTTTGTGTGTGTGCGTGTATATATGCGTGTATTCTTGTGCATGCGTGTGGACGAGTGGGGCTGCGTACGCGTGATGCGTGTTCACGCGCCTGTGCGTTATATGTGCTGTGTTTACATGTGTGTGTGCGTGTGCATGAGCGTGTGTGTGCATGCGTGTGTGTGTGCATGTGTGTGTGAGCGTGTGTGTGCATGCGTGTGTGTGTGGTCTACATGACTTCTAATCCATCTTCGTCCTGTACGCCAGAGCAGTCAGTTCGCTTCTCACCTGCCCCGTTTTTGTTTTGTTTTGTTTTGTTTTTTTGCCAGCACACAGAAACATCGGACTTAAGCCGACTCTAGTCAACAGAGACTCTAAGCGTTTGTGACCAAGGCGACACTCTAACCTATAGGGTTGGGGTTCAGTGTAAGTAACCCTGACAGACTGAAATCCTGCGGGCTTACTTCCGGTGACATGTCTGATAGCCACCTAGTTCTTCGCCCTTGTTTAGTAATTTTCCTCTTGCGCAGTTTCAGACCCTCTGCGTCATCAGAAATAGATTACCATATCTCAAATGCGAGGTTTTTAAGAGGCCAAGAAACTCTACCAACGAGACAAATGGCTGTAAAGGCAACTACTTTGACTACAGTGCTAGCACCTTATTCATGTTTGTAATTGCGCGTGTGTAAATATGTCTCTCTTCTCTCTCTACTCTCTCTCTCTCTCGCACACAAATTCTTTTATCTCTTTCACACACAGGCCATCAATCCCTTAATCTAACCAAACTAATAAAAAGCATAAATAAAAAGAAGACTAGGAAAAAAGAGAGCCTAAACAAATCTGACAACACTTTGCCGGCAAACCCAAGAAAAGACAATGAGATCTGTGCATGAAAGTCTGGCGATGGCACTTGCCTGAAAGGCGGCTGGTCTCGTGCGCGGGCCCAGACTGATTTCGTTAATGCCCTCATGCAATTGGAGGCAAGCCTGGTTACAGACCCGCGTCCGTACCCCGTCAACCCTCAACATTCCCCCCTCGCCCCCCTTCGTCCATCAAAAAAGTCGACTAACACGATTGTGCAAACACGATTTGGTGGTCGGAAATAAATTCCATTGCAAAGCAAATTCTCTCCACAAAAGAGAACGGAAACCGCGTTAGTGGCAGGGCTTGCTCGATGGGCGCAACTGCCAACGATCTGTATGCACCCTCCCTTCCCCATATCTTCCCTCCAGCCCCAGCCCCACGCCCCCACAAGAAAACGCATTGCACATTGACTGACTCCTCTCTGGTACTCTCTTTTTTTCCTTCTTTTTTTCGTCTTATCTCTATGTTGTGAGCACCGTTTGTTTTCTTTTCGAACTCTTGTTCCTCGCCTGCTATGCAGATGTTTTCCTCTCCGTAAGTGGTGCGTTCAATCTGAATTTCGACTGAATTTCGACTGAATTTCGAAATTGTTGGTCACATTTCGCCTGTCTTCTTGACGCAGGTACGTACATATATATCTCAAACAAAAAAAGCGAGCATTATCTTGAAAAGAGTAACGGCTAATCGGCGTTTAGCCGATTTTTTTTTCCATTTTTGTTTACGTCACGGAAAGCAGGCGTCCCTGTACATGTGCTACATTCTGACGGAAATGCGGGGGCTGCAAACGGGATTTGAACTCACGACCCGCAATTTTCACTCTTGGTGACAGTGGTGACGCTTTAGCACCTAACCCTTTTCAAGGTCTTCAAAAGAAAAACGCTTCCAATGCAGCTTCAAAATGGAGACATGTATCAATCAAATAAACGTTCAAAATCAGCCAAGTCGCTGATGATAATGACGGTGAAGACGACAATTCTGATGCCAAAGGGTTCGCTATGCGCGTAATTTCAGACAATCACAAGGGCTATTCTTGATCGATATGGCAAGCCCGCCGGGCAAGGCTCAGTAAATCATACGGCACTAAATTATCTCCTGTCGTAATAATCCTGTCTGAAGCGGCCTGCAGAAAAGTGAACAAGTTGAGCCCGGCAGGCGTCTGACCAGCGTGTCAGATGACCCGTTCAAGCCCTCTACCTTATCCTCTCGATCTCTCCACATGTTTCCGTCTTCGACGTGAATGAATAAACAGGTAGACGTAAACAGCAGATGATTAGATAAAGTTTTGCCTACTGAAACAACGATATCGTAAAAGCACGACCAGTTCAACATTTGGCAAAACCCGCTGCACAGCAGCCTGTTATCTGTACATACTAGGAATTGATTCTGTTTCTTCTCGTACAGAAACATTTATTTCCGTGCGGGCAACTACACTTTCCTTTTTTTCCAAACCGCAGTGCACACTAGCCTCTCTGCTGTTTCGCTAATGACAGCTGCATACAGTGAACAAAAATTTTTCAAGTTTGTGTGTATGCTGTCTGCCCGAATCTCGCACAGTATCTCACTCGCCCCTCAACTGTTCCCGCTCAGATAAGATCCCGTTTACCTGTTCGGAGTTTCAAACAAAGGGTCATCCTACCTGGCCTATGGCGCCCATTGAAAGTGCTGATGGGCAACTTGCCATTTAACCATCTAGCCACACCAACTCGTCATAAAAGCAGGGTCAACTCGTCACACAGTAGGATGAACGCATCACAGGTAACCAAATAAAATCCAAATGGTTATCTGTTAGCAATCCAGTAATCATTATGCAAGAAAAGTTGCGCCTTGACGCTACCAGCTGTTCAAGTATAGATGTGTAGCGGGTCATGTAACCGTATATCACAATCGGCACTAATCAGATATGGGTCTCTCTGTTGTACAGACGTCCACGTCCAGTGAGGTCACTGGTTTAACAATATATATAGCTCTACGCTCGCTGTTGGTGTGTGGTAAACGTTTTGTTGTTCGCACAGCGATGCAGAGACACGCCTTAAGAATAACTAGAACCTGCACCTCTATAGGGCTAAATCTCTCTATGGTGTAACCAATACTTTACAATCTTTTACTCTACCTTGCACAACTCTGGTGCTATGACCCCTCCGCAAGCGCACAAACTCCCCCCACTACCAGAAGAGTAAAGTTTGAACTACTTCTGAAATGTAGGACTAGTTTTGAACTCTAACTCTTGGACCAAAATAATAATAATTCCACTCACCACACGATCAGAATGAAAGACGAAGCTTTGGTCCGGTCCGTGCGCCCAGTCCCAGACTGGTACTAAAGCTTAGTCCTATCAGCGCCGGCTTCCGAGGCATCAGACGGTCAAGAATTCTCCTTGGCCTGCCCAGCCAAGCGGGACCGACAGACGTGGAGGGTCAAAGGGAACGCCAGCCAGCGAACGGAAAGCGCTCACCGAACGTCAATTAAAGCAGGCCCGCGACGAGTCCCTGGCCGCTAAGATCAATGAGCCGCTACGGTAATGGCCGCCCTGGGAGTGACCGTACGGCCCAAGGACTGTCGCTGGCAAACGTCTGCTGCCCACACTAGCGCTTGCTGGGCACGCGGCGAACAGCAGGCTGTGCCACGTTGTCCACCGGTCATATTCCACAACACACGCATGCGTTCCGAGCAAGGTACTTCACCGTCTGTGCACTCAAGTTCAAGAATGGGCGCGCCACGCACGCATAGCAAAACAACTGATTACCCCGTGAACAAAGTTTTTAAGGAAAAGATTGCATCTCGCTGGATCTGCTCCTTTTAAACTTTCCGCAATTTAAAAGCAGTTTTTCACTTTTTAATTTGGGGTTTGTGTGCAGTGTGGATTAATATGAACTAAGTTCTTTTTGTAACGTGGTTCAGTTTCGGCGAAAACATGCCAGAAGCCAGCAGGAAAACTGTGGAACTTATTAGTTTTTACGAGACGGTGGCGTGTTCCATCGCCAACCTACTTTCGATGTCGGCTGAACCAGAGATTACAGTGCTGACTCCAGCGTTATCTACTAAATCCTCATTACAAAGTCTCCATTCAAACGTACACCTGCAGCCGCGCTGCAGTTAGCGCTGTTTAAAACATCCTAACTACGAAGCGAGTTGATTTGATAGTCTTCGTATCACCTGCAGTACGAAAATGCTAGTCATAGCTTACGCATGGCGATATACGTAGTTAACATACGATATACTATCTCTTGATTTTACTTAACTGTTCTCTTTAGCCGCTGCGTCTGCGCGCGCGATTGAGACGGAAGCACGCGCATAAACACATGGGATATGGAGGCAAGAAGCCAGCCTAACAAAGCAGCGAACAGACAGAACGGAAAATGTACCGCAGAAAGGCAGCGAGAGAGTTGAAGATAGCACAAACAGGTCATCTCTTATCAGCGTGCTCACGCTAGTGCAGTATAAGACAAGACGAGCCAAGCTACAGTACTTTTTCCCATCGCAATATCGCAATATCGATTTTGAGTGAAGCGACATTCAAAGCACATCTGTACTCTAAGGATGGGAGGGGTCACGAAAAAAAAAGTCCTATAGTGCCACGTCGTCATAACAAGATGGTATCTGCCACGCGGTCTCTTCTTAGTCATTCACCCTTCAAGTCCTCCCCCTCCACCCAGAATAACTCCTTCTGGTTCACCTCGCCCAACAGCTGCTATTACTGAAATTCAACACCTGAGATTTTAAGAATCGACGTTTCCCATACTCCCCCGCCACGTCTCACACAAACACCTTACTTGCCGACCACGAACAACGAGAACCACGCACACTTATTGACGAGTTGACAGGAAGGTTTACCTGGGGTTAACTGCAGTCGCTTGGCCACCCTGGGCTGGCATGCTGCTGGGTTCGGTCTTTATGTATCGCCAGCGACACTGGGGGCCGGCTTAATGAGCACGATGCCGGACTCACTAAGTTCCGATAAGTTGAAAAGCAGCAGCAAAGAGCTAGTGCAGGTGACTGCTACCACGACGTCATCGAAGTTTGATCGAGATGTTCCTTGCCTGGCCTCCCAGACAGACTGTGGTCGGAAGCCCTCGGACAGGGTGGCTAATGTCGCAAGGCGGGGTGGCGTTCACATACAAAACAAAAAGCGCGCTGCTGTGCCACGTATGGCCCCTCACCCACCCACCAACTCCCACAAGCTCCTCCCATCAGTTGAATGACCGCCCGTGGCGCTCATAAAATCGTCTCAAAATTTTATCAAGATAAAACTCTTCTTTGTGGTGTTCTTGGAAGTGGAGGTGGTGGTGGGTGAGTATGCTGGGTGTGTGTGGGGGGGGGGACGTTGATTGGTTTTTAACGCCGTACCAGCAGGTTAGGCCATACAACGGCGGGTATCTGGGGGGTCGGGGTCTTATAACTGAGGTATCCGTCAAATAGCTGCAGTAAAGTAAGATGGCCAGCGTGGACAGGCAGTTGAATCTTCGGGGTGTGGGCATGGAATATGAACAACGTTTTAGCTCCAGAATGCAACTTTTTACATTTTTTTTGCGCCTGCTGGACTCAAACCCAAAACCTCGACATGCCAGTCCGATGCTCTACCACTGAACTTTCTAGACCCGGCTAGGGGAAGGGAACTGGAGGTGGGGTGAGGAGAACAAACACTCATTCACAATTTGTGAGCTATCTAACGTCATGAGCACCCGTCATGCTACACATTGATGTACCAATCCTTTGCGTTTGTCGATACTGACAAACCCTCTCCGTCATCATCCACAGGATTTTCGACCTATAGTCCTTCCACCACCACCTGACCACCATCACAACCTCCACTCTACACCACCCCTTCCACCCCACCACAAAAACAAACACCCTGTACCCTATCTCTTTATAGCAATGACGGGGCGAGGGGACTTTCTAGATTGGCTGATTCCGTTGATTTTCAGTGCTGGACGTTCAGCCGCAACTAGGTGCATATCAGGAGGTATTCCTCACGACAACTTAACGTGTTCCCACACCAGGACTGCTGTCACAGCATAGGCTTCAGTCCCACCCAGTCACATTATACTGATACTGGGCCAACCAGTCCTAGTACTGTTCCCTATAGTGTCAGGCGTGTGGCAGGGCAGCTACTAGATTGCCAGTTTTTAAGTCTTAGGTATGACTTGGGCGCGAACCGCCGACCTCCCACCTTGCCGTTCGACCCCCGACGCCTTCTCGACTTTCAAAAAATATTTTATAGAGCAAAATATATTAAGTGAACATAAACACACGGTACCCTGCACATCAGCTCCTGTCAAGTACGACCTGTTAATACCCGGTTCAAGTACGAGTGTTCTCCATGCACTCCAGTACCACACTATTTTCCTCAACTCGGTCCTCCCAAATTGTTCTGCCTGTCCTATCGTTCTCTTCCAAACAGCACTACCGTCAGGTTTTTTTTAAAATCATAATTTCGTCACGTTAGCACAACAGTAGCGGTTCTCGCTGCAGCACGTGTCGCGTGAATGACCTACCGATCCCGCGCTGAGACCGCGAGATTCTCGCTGGAAGCCTGCTGTCAGATGGCCTCCACCGAACCCTATGTTTACACATTAGATTTTACGTTTTCGCGTGGTTGTTTCTGTGCAGTGCTCTCTCTCTCTCATACACACGCATGCGCGCGCGCGCACGCACGGCACGTACACAGTCTACCTTCCTTATACTGCGCTGAGCAGCATCCAAAGCAAATCCGAATTCCTCTCGCCACACGCAGTATCCTGGCTAACAGCAAGTTCGTTACAGGTAAAGGTAATGAGATGTGAACAGGAAGTGGAAATTTTAACACAACGAAAACTAGTTGTTGATTAGACTTATTTCTGAGCTTTTGCAGCCAAGAGATCTGCGCAGAGATTCCAGCAGTGCTTACTGCTTTGCGTGCGCCATAAATCAGCGTCTCTAGCACACGCACTGAACTGTTTACGTTCAGTCGGTTTGTGGGAGTTCTATATTCGGTCTGAAACGGCAGGAAACAGCACGGACTTATTAAAGATTTAGGTGACAGAGTGTAACGGAACATTCAGTCAGCCAGCAGCAAGACGGAACTGCGCACTATGAAACAAAACATATCCTGATACTACCAAAAGCCCCTGTCTCCTCCAGTAACTTTAGTCTTGTGCTTCGCTCGAATATACTCTAGCATAATGATATCAATATTTCTTATAAACACGGAAGTTTTAAACAGGATCTGGAAATTGCTTGGGACCATTCTTACCAGGACGAACATAGGTTCTATTTCGGCTAACCTGGCGTACCATTTGTATTTTTCTAGTTAAGAAAGGCCTTTACTCCCAAACATATATCTTCGCACGCTTTCGGGACGGGGAGGGGGAGTTGGGTGGTTAAAAGTAATTAAATTTCGATATCTTATGGCTACTTATATGGGAAAGAAAGACGAAGTGAAGATGAAGAAAAAAAGATAAAGGACAAGGAAATCAACAAACGGCAGAACAAAACTGACTATGATAACGGCGGATGAAGACTAACAAGCAGACAGTAACAAGAAACACAATCCCATGTACCAGCACACACGAGCACAACAGAAAACAAACGATTTTCCAAACTTTCATTGGTCAAAAGTTCGTCTGCGCTGCGTAGCCTCCCTCTGTGAAAGACCGAGCCTGACCTGTTCTCGTCCTCTCGTCTTGGCAGAACTAATCAGCCTGGCCAAGATTGGCTCGGCGTAACTGAAAGGAAGGCCATTTGTCTGAAATTTCCCAAGAACAAAAAGCGGTGAAGCGATGGGCACAAGATGCATTATAGGCATCGCAGAGAATTCCGCCTGCTGCCCACAGAGACATATACAGTTCCTGCGATCTGACTGAACGCCCGTATGTGTGCCAGGGCGTGCACACGCGTGCGTGCACAGAAACTTTGAATGCCTGGACCTTCGCAAGTTTGACATAAACATTCGCCTGGCTCACACGTTTCGACTAAGTAAAATGAACACGGTGCTGAAGATTTAGCCCCTGCAACACAGAATGAACACATTTCTCTCACAGTTCCCCAACAATTGTATACGGCGCTTGAAAATTGTATACGGCGCCTGGCCCGCCAGGCAAATTGTTACTTGTCCGAAAATAAATTTCCACAGTTCCGGACAAACGAATGACTGTGAACAACAACCCGTGCTATAGCTCAAGCAAGTCTCCTCAAAATATCCATACATGCACTTTATCGAAATTAAATCACAAATTTATTACAGACGGTCGGAACAGTTCTTCGCCGCTGATTTCTCCATCCCGCCCAGGAATGCTGCACACGGCAAACGCTTGCTCGCCGACCAGGTTATAAAGTCGTATACTGTCTGTTCTACCTCAGTAAGCAGCATGGAGTCGTACGTGCATGGTCGTGACTTTACTTGGTGTTGGCGTGATTTACCAAAGGGCTCAAGCAGCTTGGCGACCTCTTCATGAAGAGATGTGAACAGATGTTACTCTGCTAATCTTGTGGTTCGACTAATCCGTTACAACACTTCACCGGTCTGCCAATACTCAGACCCTCCATCGTCAACACAAAATATCTTGGAGTCCGTTTCTTCTCCATGTTCTTCCCAGTCCGTCACACCCTCCTTCCCCCAATCACTCCCTCCGACTCCCAAGGCGCGAACGCATGCACACACGCGTACATACTTCTAAACACACGCGTACATACTTCTAAACACACGCGTACATACTTCTAAACACACAAAAGAGATATAGTGTGTGTGTGTGTGTGTCCGTCTTTTTCTCATGAGCCAGAGACAGAAAAAGCAAACAGCAATCAGACATCGAACAGAGAGAAAGGAATGGGAGAGAAAGACCGATAGCAGAAGTAGTGTGCGTGCGCGTGCGGCGGGAAGGGGGGATAAGGAACTCAAGTAAGAGCTCAACGGAAGTCGAATCACACTGACGAAACACGTAACTGCTCGCCATTTTAACACAAGAATAATTTCCTCGTGCTTTCACTGTGAAACATCACCTGAAATAAATACCAAAAACAATCAGAGAGCGCCATAGACTGACCTTGCACCAGCGGCTTGCATCAGTTTAGTCCTGACCGCTGATTGAAGTGACGTTCAGCCCTGCGCACGCAACGCCCAAGACAGGAAGTGTCGTGCACCTGAAAAGAAAGATGCAAGCTGTAGCTAACGATGAGCGTCGCAAAACATAATTACGATTCATGCCGCATGAGAACTCACTCGAAGAAATGTAGTAAAAACATCGGAGTTTTTGCCCCCTCCTCATCCTGTTTACCTCGCTCGATAAAATGTCTTGTAGTTTCGATAAAAGAACGAAGAAGCAATGGAAATTGAAAAAAAAAGACTTCTAATGCCTGTTTGTTGCATGAAAGACTATTTACATGCACACAAGGAAACGGCCATGAAAATGGATGTGTCAGCTGGGTTCATTACGAACTTTAAAAGAGAACAGCACGCAAATTAGCAACAAATAACACCAAGACAGTCTCCAAACCTGCGCTGGGCGCACAAATGTGCTTCTTAGCTCGCAGAACCCGGCCGTGTGTGTATGCATGTGTATACATCGCCTTTAAAGTGTAATTTTCGGATAGTCCCCGGCCCCGGCCGAAAACGTAGCAGGCAGCACAACAGCCGGTGACGTCATCTCCAGAAGAAGCAAGCTATAGGCCTTCGGTTGCTTAGTCCAGACCAGAGTGCAGCTTTTTTACAATGAGTACATCAGAATTATCGCGCGACTCATTATCGGGTTGTTCATATTATGAGGAAATAGAAGACGGAAGAAAAAATTTAAATCCATTATATTAAAGGTTTGAGACATTAGCTTCCCGGAATGGTGAGAAGAAACACACGTGCTGTCTAGCTCAAGACACTGATCGGGATAAAGAACGCAATGAAAACACGACGCACTGATATGATAGATTTTTCGTTTTCGTTGTTAAAATGTTCCCATTTCATTAATAGTAATTGTCATTATTGTTTGCACTCCTTATGATCTATCTATATGACGCCTTAAAAAACTGTTGATCAAAATCAGTGAGAAAAAATCATCGATCAGTGGGTAGTAGACACTATCGGCAAATCCTGTTGATCGCTTGTAACTGTGGGAAGAATATAAAGGAACTATTTATAGGAATTGCTTGGGAATCAACTCAATAAATCAGTGAACTAATGTTCGGTTTACATTGCTGCAGGATAATTCGGTAAATGTGGAAGTTTGAAAATATTAAAATAGTACACTTTAAGGCGTTTCTTAACTGTATGATTATGCACCGTAGTTCACCGAACGTGGCTAGGTGAATGGCAAAATTCGGCGAATTACAGTGCATATTCGTCCAGTTAAGAAAGATATTTATGTGAAGAAAGGTGATGCGATGACAAACACCAGAAAATAAACATTACACAGAAAGTATCAAGGCAAAATAATCCAAGGCCGAGAATGCATGTGTATACATCGCCTTTAAAGTGTAATTTTCGGAGAGTCCCCGGCCTTGGAGGTCAAGGGCGAACTTGTAGAAGGCTTTATTATCTTAATTTATTTATCGGTGTTTCTTGTGTCCTCTTGTGTCCACATGGCCAGGTTCGGCGTTCCAGGTCGTGCACTCGCCTAGTTAAGAAAGGGCCTAAACCCAGTCCCTAGCTGCCCATACACGGTAGGTGTATCTTGAGCAAAATATTAGATTATCTTGACCGAAATACTATATTACCTTGAGCAAAACATTGGACGTCTTAAGCAACATATTAGACGTATTTTGAGAAAAATTATCATGAGCTAAATATTAAATTATCCTGAGCAAAATATTCGGCGTAGCTTGAGCAAAAGATTATAGCATCTTGAGAAAAATATTAGGTGTATCCTGAGCGAAATATGACGGGCATTTTGAGCAGCATAACTCACTTCCACATCTCTGATACAGTCTAATTTCTTTCAAGAACATTTGCTAGGTGCCTGTTTGCTGAGGGGGAGCATGAGGCGTCACGAGGCGAACACTAACGCGGGCTAATCAACAGCGCAAATTACTTCTGGAGAGGCAAAAATCCGTGAAGGGTAAACGTTGCTGATCGCTTCACCGCTGCACAGGAAATGAACAATGCACTCCCATGCATGTTAAGTGACGCCCTCCTTCCCTTCCACCCCTCTTCTTTTCAAACGCGTGTCCCTGCGCGCGCGCGCACGCACGCACGCACACACATAGACCCGCGCACATACACAAATGAGAGAGAAATCTTAAAGTGCATACATTAAAAAAATGTTTTGATGATTGTGCCTAAGAACAAAACAGACGGCTTACTACCTCAAGCAACTTAATAGCCTGATCAATTACGTGAATGACCTTGCGACACTGACCTGACGACGTGCCAACCT
>SMGT01007683.1:1008706-1032509 GCA_004794575.1 Lanistes nyassanus
TGATTGTGCCTAAGAACAAAACAGACGGCTTATTACCTCAAGCAACTTAATAACCTGATCAATTACGTGAATGACCTAGCGACACTGACCTGACGACGTGCCAACCTAGCTCTTTCTGGTCAAGGTAAACGGCCAGTAAAATGCAGAAAATGGAAGTAGGGGGGACTCTTTTCTTGCCCTGGGCTGCTCTTTCTTCAGCCGGGGGTGTCCCCATCCCGTCTCCTTACTCCTGCTTTCCCCCCCCCCCCAACCCTGTCACCTCTCTATCTCCTCATCTGCCGACCTGCAGATCCTCCTCCTCTTCGCCCTACCCAATCAGCAAATCATCTTGGTAGACTGACCGGGAACATCGCGTCTTCTCACGGCCGCTTGTTATGTTGTAATGAAGACAACCCTGCGGCCAGTGGCGGGGGGCCCGCGGGTAAGAGTAAGGACGCCTTCAAACCTCCCTCCTGCTAGCGAGGGGATGAAACGCTGCCCTTCGGATCCCAGCAAATTTATTCATGAGTCAAGCAGCTGGCTGTATTCTCGGCCACCGGATTACTCGGCATCAGCAACACGGCACCGGAAGGCCTTCTCTACAGCCCACAGGACCGCCGGATTACACCGTATTCTCGCCAAAGCTGGAAGTCCTGCTGTTTATGCTTCAGATATTCTCGATAATATGTATGATCTATCGGCCAAGGTACCGAGAGACTACTTCAGGACATGAATCTCTCTCCGTCCACATTTTTGTAATTTGTAATGCTACCTGTCCCTTTTTGTCTCTCTTTCTTCCTTTCCTTATCTGCTCTTTCTTTTTCACTTCTTTCTTTTTCTTTCTTTGTGTGGGCGAATGCATAGTTAATGCCTTTTCTGAGATATAATAATGTCGCTAAGCCCAGACTGTCTCAAGTTGTCTTGGGAGATAAATGATTTCTTCTCTTAAGCCATTTTCCTAAATGCCAAACGACTCACTAAGCTTCCGCCGCGTTTAGGTAATAAATTAACACGCTCGCTTCTCCCAGTTATCCAGACGTGTGCCGTCCAGGTAAAAGCTTCAAGAAATTCTAGTCAGTGGTCAGACCACCTACAGCAATGGCGTACACAGTACATACGTTGGCCTCACAATCTACACAGCTCAAATGAATTGAAAGACCATCTGCACTTTGACAGTCAGGTCACGGACGTGCGAACATTTGCAATAAAACAATTTCCGTCCAGTACATTTGGACGCACTTTGTTTCCTGCCGCAATAGTGAGCGTCAGCGTGGGTGGAAATCAGTGTTGACGCGATGGTGTACACCACGTGTGCACCCAAGAAGCCAGAAACTGTGTGCAAATCAAACCCCTGCAGGTGACAAAGAAAAACTGAATGGACGAAAACCCGCAATGCTGGGGTAAACCATGTGTAATGTGAACACAGCTGAGCCACCTTCCGGCAGTAGAAACAAATGACTCCCATGGTCTGGCCAGCAGATTCACCAGACTTTAACCCGATCGAGCACCTGTGGAATGTGCTGGGCCGTCGCCTGCGAGCCAACCACTCACCGTCAGCTGACCTTAACCAGCTGTTCCTTCTGCTTCAGCAGGAGTGGCAGGCGATCCTGCAAATGACTCTGGGGACATTGGCACAGTCCATGCGACAACAGTACGTTGCTGGCGTGCAGGCCAATGGAGACAACGCACGTTTTAGACATGGATTATTCTGTTCTGTATCTGCTCTGACCGTTGTATGTATGTGGACTGTGTCCTTCCTGGCAGGGAATCTGCCCGATCCAATGAAAACAGACCACTAAATCTGTTACACTAATGAATGATACAGTTCACTTTCAATGTGACTGCCAATTTGTGTTTGAACATCACATAGGTCGTGCAGTTTACTCTGGTCTTTCTATTCTTTTGAACTGTAGAGTTTTACTCGCAAATTTCGCATGATGACAGGTCTGCATTCGAGCACCGGACTTAGCTATCTCACGCTTAGCCCGTGAGGACTCGCTTTGCTAGATAGGAGTTACTAAGAAATTTTAGTTAACTACGATAGCTTTTATTTGGTAAATTTACAGCGCCAAGTGTTCTAACCACATGCAGTTTATGTCTGTGTATATAAAAGTGCGTGCACGCCCCGTTAACTCTGCAAAATTTATGAGCAGTTTTGCGTAAGAACGGGGCAGCTTTAAACATTCATGCCACCGAGCTCTGTCGCTTCGAGCAGTTACAGCACTTCCCTTGCTATACGCCAATATCTTTCGGTCGATCCCTGCCCTGCGTGTTGTTCACGCTCTCGTTTGCGTCAAACCAAATTGTCTGTACTCCCCACATTCAAGCCTCGCTGGCATCGGCTCCTGCGGCCAATCAAACCACTGACGCAAAAGTAATTTGCACGACGGTGAAGTACCCAGCCTGCGAGAAAAATCATGGCCATGCCAGCCTGGTGACTGACAGGTGGCAAAAATGTACGCAGAATGGCAAACTCTCAACGCCAAGTAATCAACAAAAAGGCTTTTAGGGGCATGATTATAGTCCAGCTTTCTTCATTTTCCTTCTTGTGTGTGTGTGCATGCGCGCGTGCGTGCATTAATCAACTAGGTTGTATATGCATTCTTCACACTGACTGTTATACGGAGTACGTCGGAAAAATCAGACGTACTGTGCGACAGCAACAATGGATGGCAGGCAGATGTGTGTCAAGACCTTAATTTCACTTTGATAAATTATTAAAGATAACACAGTCACAAGCTAAGAATTCTGAAACTTTAAACTGTTGACACTTTCATAGGGGGAATTTTTATCTAAAACCAGTAATATTCGAGTCGCCATACATTAGCTTCGAGGGATTACGGGGCACAAAATATTAATTTTTAACCTCGACGCTTTCATGATATCAGATGGCATAAAAATGACCGAACGATGGACAGCGAAAACACATAAAGCACAAATATGCGACAAAAAAAATAAAATTTCCCCAAAATATTCTTTCCATCCCTCCTTCGTCTACACGTTGTCACTGTCAACAGCTGAGTTTTAATGCAACATCCGTTTGTACCTATAAATACCTATTGCACACGTTTTTTTTTCTCTCTCTCTCTCTCCGCCCTCCCTGTTTATTCTATTATTTGTTGATGATACAGTTTTGATATCTGAAAACGTTTGGGGTTACAGAATCAGCTGAAGAATATAAGTACTCAAACAACAGTTCTAAACATAGAGGCTAATTTATATAAGAGTAACGTTGTTGTTTTTCGAATGGATGGGTCTAAGAGACAAGGGGATGTTAGATTTTGCAGTTATACTTATTGTTAATGCTTATTGACACCTTGTGATTTTGTTTTCTTATAGGTAAAGTTGCTCAGCAGCACGTCACAACCAGGCAAGCCAAGAAAAGAACGCATTCATATTGTAAACGAACCTTAAAGCTTTGGACAGTACCAGGTTAGAACTGTTTCTGAAGTTATACATAGCATCACACGCACAAACACGCACGCACGCACGCGCGTCTAACCTCAGTTATTGATGCCACATACAAAACAGAGAAGAGATGCTAAGCGAGTAAACAACTATTGGTTTATATTGTCAGCAAATGGGTGGGGGAAGGGTCTAGGGTCGAAACAGAATCGTAATGCAGATTAAGACAACAGTGCTGATCGCTTCTGACAAGCCAAAGGAATATTTTCACGACTAGAAGGAATTAAAAAGAAGGTATGTTTTTGCATTTCCCACCCAATACTACCCACTAAAACAGGAAAGACTTTGTTCTCGTCATTAATATGCAGTGCTAAAAACAACAAATAACAACAACACTAAGACTTCACTATCCACTAGTTAACAGACAGGCTACTATCACCAATAAATGGTTCTAAAATCTCATTTATGCAACTGTGACTAAATAAAAAATATAATATAAATGCCATATTTCGATTCCTCCACAATCTTAACGATGGTGGGTTCAGTGGGTAGGGTAAAGGAAGATGTGGGAAATGAAAAAAAAACCCTCCATCCAACACAGTAGTGCCGAGGTAAGAAACAGGCTAGAGCTGTCAAATAGCGAGCGAACGTAGGTAGCGTGCTTGTGGTCATATGCTAAAGAGTCACCTGACCCCAATTTCGCACATTTCCCTACGTGAATGGCACAAATATTATTTAAAACAAATATTATCTCTAGTGAATATAATTATCTCGATATGTACAGAAAACAAAGAATGCAATCGTCAGGTCGTGTCGAGGTCAGGTGGTGCAACAGCTAGCACTCGCCACAAAACCACTGAAAATCGTGGGTTATGGGTTCAGATCTCGTTTAAGGTACACGTACCAGTTTCCCGTGCATCTGACTCACGTTCTCAGGACCGGCTGCTTGCAGTGAAATTGCCACAAGTGCTGATTCGTCAAAAACCAGAAACAATCAGCGACCGTGTCAAAGTGTCACCAGAACAATGCTGCACAGTCGACGGTTCAGTTCTGGACACGCGCAGTGGCGTTCTTCGGGGTTCTCCAGTTCAAATCGTCAGCGGCGTACCGCCTCATAACGTCAGAACCGTAAGCCGCGGTTCCATTTCACTGACACAGGAAATCAAACCTGCAATCGTCTTGACGGAAACGGTAGATCCCTCAATCAGAATAAGCCGTCACATTTCTTCCGGTTCATCGATTTTCTCTAGACGCGAACATCGTCAGAATAGGAATAGGCTGAGGTTGACTGTAAATGGTAATCAAGCTACAATCGGTTGGGAAAAAAAATAAACTTCACCTCTTCAGTTTCACATTCTCCTGAAACTTTCAACTGTTTAGCTTCCACAAATTGTCATACCATATATTGAGGCTCATTTGCGCAAGAATCTCTTGCCTGCCCGCGAGTGTACTTTTCCCAGAGGAAAAATTAGAAGGACAACATAAAGCCCTCTTTGAATGGCTATATGGCGCCCGTGATTTCGCTGTTGCAGTATTTGTGAGCGAAAGTAAATTGGTTCTCTTGTTCACGATCAAACCTCACCCCAAACTCCTCCCTATCCTCCAACCCTACCCTTTCCCCAACACCCACCCTACACCCAACAAAACTGTTAAAAAAAATAATAATCGTGCACCATGGGATTCGAACAATTAAATTTTCAGTATCTAAAAAATCAAGGCTTTATCCACTTGTCTGCGGACCACATGGGTAGATTTTGTTCATTTTAGCTATAAGAAGCTGCACTACAATAACCGATTTTCTTTGAAATGTAGACTCCATTAACAGACTCAGAACAGTTTTATGTGAACCAATGTTTGTGTTTGGTTTGTTTTCTTTGGTTTTACGCTGTTTATGTAAGTCTACTCTTTCAAGGCCTAGCGGATGAACGTTTTCCTTTCGCTCAAGTAGCTTAATAGTTCATATGCGAAACAGCACAGTCACGTGCGCCAAGTACCGAATCAGGCGGGTTTGATGTGGCCCTTCTAATTTTTCCTTTGAGAAAAGCAAGTTCGCTCCCCACCCTCCCCCAAGTTCCACTGCATTAATTTTACATATCAAGGACGAAATATATTTCCTTTCAACTAATATGAACAGGGTTGTTGTTGTTGCTGCTGCTGTTGTGTTGGTGTTGTTGTGTTGTTGTTGTTGCCTCTACTCAGCAGCTGCCATGGGAAGTGAATGACCGAGTGGTGAGAGCGCTGGCCTCTGAACCCGAAGGCGCTGGTCCGAAAGTCTTGTGCTGCACCCCGCCCCCCTTCACCCGGCTCATCCAGCTGGGAATGGGGACGGTAAGGCAGAGACGGAAATGAGATGGACTCACAATGCTGGTCCGAAGAAAAGTGGAGATATAAAACACCTTAAACCCACCCACCCACCCACCCACCCCGTCCCGACATAAAAGCAGATCACGGGACAACCTTTACCTTTACCAGGTGCCACAAACCGAGGAACTATGTGTTCCGAAGCTGAGATCTGAGCCCGTAACCCGCGTTCCTCACTGTCTTGACGGCGCGGGCTAATCTTATGCCATCTGACAACCCGTTGTGAGCAGGGAGAACACTTGCTGTGCTCCACAAACAAGGAAAACTTTCAAGATTCATGAAGACAGATATTATCCTGAGACGCTGCTTGAACCTGGACGCATTAACGAGACATCCATCAGGATACGGACATTCGACTTACGAAAGTATGCATTTAACAAAGAACTGTATGCGAGGGCACGTTAAACAAACATATCGTGGTACGGACATTCGACTTATGAAAATATGCACGAAGAGCTGTGTTTCATTATATACAAGTTTAAGGGCACACGTCGTTGTAAATTGATACGCCAAGCTACGCCACTATATATTTACAGCAGTAATAGCCTTTGTATCAAGGCCCATCCTCCCCCACCCCCACCCCGTCTCTCTCTCTCTCACTCACACACATATGCATAAACACACACTGGAAAGAAATAGCACATAAAACGCCAAAACAGAAAAAGCAACGGCAATAGTTTATATATAATAAATAGTTTCTAATTTAATAACAGAATCCAATTATTCTTCCCCGACAATGTGAAGTCACAGCAAGAAAGACGCACCTTCCCTCTAAAACAGTTAACCAGACGGCCAACGCCTACAGAAAGGCCAGTTAGTGACAGCACACCCATTATCTCAAATGTTTCTGTCCCGCTGTCTCCGACGAAAGCTTTATTCGAGAATCTTACAACTTGCTTACATCAGCCGTAGTAATTAATGCCTTTAAATCTTTTTGCTGTTTTAGCACGGCGGCCGACTATGAACTGTCTCGTTGTCCTCGACGAACGCAGTTCATGTCCGACGGAACACTCGGATGGAAGGTTAGAACATACAATTCAAACTAGGCCGCGTCATCCAAGAATAGAGCTAAGCCCACGGACAAGCAAAATTTTAAAAGTCCAGGGCGTTGTCAAGATCTCTGCTCCCTAGAATGTCTCCCTGTGTGTGTGTGTGTGTGCAGTGCAATGGCACCTTTTCTTTTGCTTCATCTTTTTCCTGTCAGGAAACGTGGAAAATACAAGATGTCTCTGCAACATCGTCCGCGCCAACACTACTTTCATTCTAAGGCGTCATGTGTGTTTGGGGGCCATAAACGCCAGCCAGCCATCAAGCTGTCCATCAAGTTCTCCGGAAATGACAACCTTTTAAGTTGATGAAGGCTTTATTTTCCACCACCACCGCCAGCACCACCACCACCGCCACCGCTGCCGCCACTAGTACTATCCTCACACACACACACTCTCTTTTGTTAATTGTACGTGTATGCAGAGAACGGGCACAGCTTTCCTTTTGATTGTAGGAGTTACAGGGAACACTCACTGGGCCCCGAGATACCCTCATTTAAAAAAAATAGGGTGATGGAGTCTCCCCCCACCCCCCAGTTATTCCACGTCGCAGAAGACGACATATTTTAACTCTGTAATAAACTGTTTCCACTACAGCCAACAAGAAAGAAAGATACTGCTATCTGCACATCTATTTATTGCAGAAAATAGTTTTGCGACTTTTTCCTCTCTACATCCTCTGTTTTCTTTTTTGCTGTTAGCAAATCCCGCAGGTGCTTCCAGGCCTGTGAATATCTCAGTACTGGCCGCAGACTGCGAGCCACGTGACAACATTCCTCACCTGATCTCCGATCTCTCACCTGAAGCACTCGCGTCGCCACTCAACGCGTCGCCGTAACTCAGCCCCCGTCGTCCCGTGCCGCTGGTGGGCAAGGTCGGCCGCTGGCGATAGAGATCAGAGTTCACGTCAGCGCTGATAGTCACCAGCCGCCGGCTGTCGTCATCGTCCCCCCCCCCTCCACCTCCTACAACACCCGGGGGACCTCACGTTATTAAGCCCCGTGACCACAGAGAAAAGCCTGGTCTCCACTATGACTGGTGAAGCCAACAGACCACTGAGTTTCACAGGCATAGTCCAGGGCAGTTTTCTTCTTTTCGCCTTTTTCTCAGTCTCATTCGCTCATTCGCCCACTCACTCACTCACTCACTTCAAGCAACGCCATCGTAAGTAGGGGGAAAATAGTGTTGACAGTACGAACTGACATCACTACCTCACGCAACTCGCACTAACTCGCTTCTGGCTAGCCTGTTCAGGTTGTGAGTACGTGAACGTCGCATAAAGAAAGGGGAAAAAAACAAAGAAAGAAAAGGGATGGGGTGAACAAAATTATTGCTCCCATGTTGAAAGGAATTTGCCTGATGCTACAAATAACTGCCGATGTTAGTCGCTCTTTTTCCACAAAAAAATTCAAGTTAGTTTTTTTTTTTAATAAACGTAAAATCGGTTTTACAGAATTCCAACTCGTTTTTCTGCACTGGGAACAATTAACTTCCAGAACCGCTGGCTTTGAATGAATTAGTAATGTTGGGAGGCTATGAACGTCTGGCAGGCAGAAATAATCAAATCATCATAATGGGCAGCGCTCATTTCTTTTTAAACGGGTTGTTTGTCAGTGCCACTGGCCTACAGCAGCTTGCTCATTAGCAAGGTAAAATTTCTGTGGGGCTTTGATTCTCTGCTTGGTCTTGGTACACATTGGATAGGCGCAGTACTGCGTATCTTAACTGCGTTCCGACAGCAAAATAAAAGGGAGAAGGAGAAAGCGGGAGCAGTTAGCCACGTAATGGTGGTAGAGAAAAAGGGGAGTACTTAACTTCTTGAAGCTGATTAAACAGAAAGAGCAAAAAGAATTGGGGGGGTAGGGGTGGGTGTTTGTTGCTTAACGTCCAGCCGCAAACTATGTGCATATCAGGACCGTGTTGCTTAGACAAAGTTTTCGTGCTGCCACACTGGGTCTGTTGTCACAACACAGGCTTCAGTCCCACCCAGTCACATTATACTGACACCTGACCAACCAGTCCTCCTACTGTTCCCCATAGTGCCAGGCGTCTGACAGGCCAGCTGCGAGATTGCCAATTTGTAAGTCTTAGGTATGACTAGGCCCGGTTGCGAACACTGACCTCCCGGCTCGGAAGCGGACGCCTTAACCACTAGCCCATTTTAGGCGGTCGAAAGGAAAAGGGGAGTATCTGCACTCGTAAGGGAGGTGAACCAGACCGGACGGGAGAAAAGAGGGTGTACTTCACTGCGAGATGTACCGCTGGTGAAAGTTTAAAAAAAAAGACAAAGAGAAGGCGAATCGGTTTAACTGCGTGATGGTGGTGATGTTTAAAAAAAAGGCCGGGTGAAACGGCAAGAACTAACCCGCATGAACTAACCCGCATAATGCTGGTGACATGTTTTTTTTATATATATATGGGGTGGGGAAAGCAAAGAGAGAGAACTGCGTAATGCTCGTGAAGAAACCAGGGTTGGGAGCACATCAGGAACTGTATGGAGAAAGCTATAGCCCTCGGTCGGTTACCACGGGAATGATACAGATGCATTATCCAATTCTACGTTGCCAAAAAGCATGAAACAAGAAACTAACTTTATGGTGTTGGATGTGACAATTATCTATACAGACCACAAACCCCCACGAACTAAACGTTAGGGGTGTCCGGTGACACAAATATTTAGATACAGAGTAACAAAACAGCCTGCGTTTAAAAGCGTCACGCAGTATGTTTACCGATAATAAGGTTTCCTTTACTTCGACCCGATAGGTTGGACAGTGGAACACTTGGGAAGCAAACACAGTAAAAAGAAACGAACGCCAGATTAAAACTGAAAAGCAGCACAGCAACATATCCTACAGGACGCAGCAGGATATCCAGCCTTCCAGAACTGCGCCTACCTTTATGCTCTTACAATAAACATCAAAAAAAAAAAAGAAGAAAGAAAGCAACAAAGTTGGTTGCGTCTCAAAATCATGTTTTACAAAATCTTTCTGTCTCGAAATGATACAAAAAAAATCCTTATCAGAATCACAGCATCCTATTTCAGCAATTTTATCTCATACATAAGGCGAGGCAGACACCTGCAGGAAGTTGCCGGGTCTCCTGACACACACAGGCTGTTCTGCATCTGACGGTTGCAGTTATATCCGCAGTCAGAAGCTGTGCGCCGAAGGCTGAAGCCGGCAGCCCCAAGGTTTATCAAAGCTGCCTTTGTGCTCGCCTGAAAACGAGGCCTCCGACTATCAATAGTAGGCATACATCTTCTTTGGCAGGCGCTCATACGGCTCCAGACATGCCAAATGAAGCCATTTATCACCCGCTTGCTTTCGCGCCGGACTTACAGAAGGTAACAATGCTTCTCGCTTTGCTCCACGCTGTCCGAATTTCAATGAAAGCATGTCTACACCCCCCCGCCCCCCAGTACATTTTGATAAAGTTTCCGAGCGCGCCTAGCGCCACGATGCTGGTGAGATAAACCACATACTGTAGGCACCCAGGACTCACCAGGCGACGGCGGTAATACCTATGAGATATAAATAATTAATGAATCGAGCTCTGCAAGAGTCTGACGTCAGCCAGACCGCAAGGAAAAGGCGTGGCTTGCTTTGGAACGGTCTGCTGAGCCAAGTTAATTAAGCTGGTGAGCAATTAAACAATTCAAACTACTGTACCTCCCCAACTAGCAGATCGTCTCTCGACTCCTCCCCTCCCCTGTCCACTTCCCATCTGTATGTGTGTGTGCACGTGCGTCCTTGTGTGTCGGTAAGTAGGGTGCAAGCATGTACAGACTCGAAAGAGGGTTCGCAGTTTAAGACAACAAATTACTAAGTCCTACATACACTGGCTGTAACTTGACTAAATGCAGTCGCACGCACCCCTCAGCCTCCAGGCACTCACTCACCGGTCAGTCAGCCAGTCAACAAAGAGCCGCCTTTGAACAAATGAGCGTTTGTGGAGTGTCACCTTTCCGCTTGTTAAATCCTTCCGAGTCATATCAGCTCCACATTCACACCAGCCAGTGTCAACGTTCTTCGTCCGTTTATATTTTCCAACGGCGTGTAATTTGTTCTTCATATCCATTACATCGTCATTTTCATTATGCCAGGCGTTAGAAACCATCCAAAATCTTCAAACATGGAATCATTTATGGCAATGACTGATGTACAAAGCAACGTACATTTCACTCCTTAATAAAGAATGACAACACGTCAGAATCGAGGCAGTGGAATCTGCAAGCACAGAAAATTCTTTGCAAGAATAAGAAATACAACAGGGGAACAACGTAACACTATAGCCAGTTGTCACAGCCTGTAACATTATCACCCTTCATAACAACTGTAACAATACTGCCCCTCCTCTAAACAGGTAAACATATCCCCCATCATAACAACGCGTAAAAATACTAACCGTAACAATATCGCCTGTCATCACAGTACACCTTTATATTCTCCTAAATCCAGTCAGCGAATGCCGCTGGGACGTTAAACACATGAGTAGACCCTGCCATCTCACGGCATTCATAGGTTGGAGAGGGGGGACAAGACAGAGAGGGTGGAAGAGAGAGAGGAAGCAGAATGAAGTGACAACTTGAGAGATTCTTCCAACGACGAGCCGGATTTAATCTCGTGCTCTTTGGAATCGCAGGCTGCCGACAGGCAGGCCCTCTGGCACCAATGTTCTTGATGGTGATCTGACATAAGAACCTGTCCTGCACACAGCATGCATGCATAGCGCAGGTGCCCGCGTGCACACACTAACGACTGAGGCATACGCTACAGCAAGTGTCCTTGCGTTCAAATAACAAATACATGGCGCCTCAAGCAGAAAGCTGAGAACCCGCTTTTCAGCTGTAAACCAGTGCACCCAGAGGATACAGGGCAGCCGGTGGCCTAGCAAAACTTCAAATCTTTCTATGTACAGGAAAAAAAATCTTCGCAATCGACTGCACTCAAAATTTGATTTGGTAGCAAGACTCGGAAACATCTACGATCGACATAAGGTGCACCAGTTACTGCAAGTTTCCTAGCAAACAAAACGCAAAATCGATGTCTTTAATCAATGCTTTGCGTCCGCAAGGACCGCACACAGGCCACGCAAGCTGTGCCACTCTGCACTCGAAATAAATTGTGCATGTCTTGACGTTAAAGACCTTCACACACAGAATTACGAATGCACTATCGGCCACCAATCAAGACTAGTGCGATATTCGGCAGACGTCAAAGTCATTGAATAACTCCATGATTACGATGTCCTAAACTCACTCACTTTCCTATTCACCTCACATCATTTTTTAAACGTCTGTTACATAACCTATTTACATATCCAACTCCCCTTCCCCCTTTCACCGTCCCTAGCTCTCCTCACACACGGTTTGACTGTACATGCCCTCCCCGATCTTTTGTCCATTAAAAACCGTACGCAGTTAACGAGAAATTGTTTTTAAGCCCTGTTCTAATTTACCGAATCAGCCGAAGAGAACGAAGTACTCATCTCAATAGCGAAGCTGACTTCGGTAGCTTGTTAAAATGGATGGAGGAGATGTTAAAAACAAAACAAAACGGGTGATGGCTAAATCGACGAAGTTTCGTGTACTGTACTGTGTCGTCACTAAGACTGCGGACGGTGCTAGCAGAAGACAATGTGTGGCCAGCTTGTTATCGTGACCACGAGCGCGTTCTGCCGTCGCAGTCCATAGCCGTGTGGTAAAACTTTGGTTTTAGCAACCGAAAAGACGTTGTTTCGGTCCCTCTTTTTTCGTTTTCACCTCACGTTTTTCGGCGTGGCGGTAGTGTCACAAAACCAGCCCTCTGCATTGTGGGTAGCTGACACAATTTAAAAAATGGCTACTTACGAAGTGCGTCACATGAGCGCCGTCAAGACAGCTACAATATGACATTTCATTCACTAACATTTCAACAATAAAGCTAGAATCAATCTCCCACTGCACGCAAGGATTTAACGATTGACTATAGCTATGACTACTCGCAGGACACCTCACGGTCAAAACATTGCCAGTACGCATGCGCCGGCCATTTCCCGTTTCCGTGTCCGGGTCAAATTGCACTTCGATTTTGCGACGGCAGCAGCTTGTTGCACGAAGCTTTCTGACATTACCGCAATCACTGTAATCGTCAAGTTTTTAAGCAAATATTTCCAAGAATTTTTATTTAGTCGAATTTTCTTACAGTTATTTTATTCATTGGTTGTTTCGTGATTTAAAAACATACATAGTTTTAAGTTTTTCAAGGCAAATGCGGGCGGGCGTTTGGAAGACCAACACAGCAACAGTATAATGAATGCACATATGGCTAGATCAGCTGATGGTGTGTTGAGAACAAAACAACAAAACAGATCCCTGGTTTCCCCAGTTAAAATGTTTAGGGAAAGCAAACCAAAAGATCTCAAGGCAGGAGCAGTTAATGTGCTTGTGCAACCCAGGAGAAGGAATAAAATTTAAACAGACTTTTTTTACTATGCTGCACTGACATCGCAAGATTACTATTGGCTGAAGCATCACGACTTCGGTCTCGGTTTAAACATAGCCAATCAATAATACCAATAAAGCCCAATACACAGGTCTGGACCGGCTTGCATGACTGTTCTTGTCCACTGTTTATAAGCTGCACACACTACAGGACGAATGGGCCTGACAACGGCTCTGATGACTGAAAGTGCTGATACGCACGCTCATGCAAGCCAGCCCTGGAGACGAAGCTAACAGGATGCCTCCCAGTGGTAGTGCCGTGTGCAAAAATATAACGTGTGCGCATTCAGCACGGCAAGATGTACATGTCATAGAGAGGAAGCTTGCAGGACACCTCCGAGTAGTGCCGTATGCAAAAGTATACCCGCATTTGGGCAACACGAGCATGAAAAAGCGCAGAATAACTGGAGCCAATCAAAATACAGTATTACGTAAAATATGCTAATCTCGCAGGGTCACCACTGAAAACCTTGCAGTTTTGTGGAAGATCTTTACTGCCTATACCCCACCCCACCCCTCCCCCCACCTATCCCCTACTCCTAGCCCCCACGCTAACCCCACCCCTTCCCCTTCCCCTAAATCCCCCTCTCCCTCCCTTCCCCCCGCCCCTTGAAAGACCTTCGAAATATAGCTCGCCATTTGATTGGCTCCGCTTGTTACACATCCTAAATAGAGCTCGTCATTTGATTGGTTCCAGTTGTTCTGCGCGTTTACTTGGTGACACACGCACGCACACCGCATTGACCCGGAATTGAAAAGTTGACTCATGCGCATGGGCCATGTTTTGACCGTGAGGTGTCCTGCGGGTAGCTTCACGTATACTCTATCAACAAACGAACATCTCTTTATTGGATTATGATATTTAGGATTAGCTTTTTTGTGCGATCAACGCACATGTATGCGAACGTGACCCGAATCTGACTTTCCCGCCAATTCTGTATGCACTAAGCTGACCCTGGCATTTTTCCCCGCGGTTCTGGATCTAAATTTCGCTTCCTGCCACGGCTACAACTGAAAAGCGACCCCTACATTGCACAACAATGGGAGACTTCGGCCCTAGTTTGGCGCCAAATCCCACCAATCTGTTCATTTCATTTTTAACCTTTTATGGCGATAAAGCTTTTCACCCAATAGAACTTTGTAGATTCCTCACGTGATCTTATATAATCAAGACGGGACACTATGCACAACCTAATTTCTCGTCAGACACAACTTGGGACTTGAGATAAGCTGTCAGGTTTCCTCCAGCAGATTTTGGACAGGTTCGGAGAACCCAATCTCAGTTGAATCCTCTAAGTTCAGAGGTATTGAAAAATTTCCCAGGAAGGGGAAATCTAAGGGACTGAAAAGCTTCTATCCCAGACTGGATCCTCTAAAGTAAAATTACACGCAGTTTCTGGCATTACCGGCAAATGGGTTTCCAAAGCAAGATGGCGCTGTGCTAAAGTGAACCGGGAAACTAGTGAAAGCCCACGAACATTCCGTCTACGAGGAACACTGTATTTTTTTTATCTCCAGCTGGATTTCTCTGTCCCCTGTGTCTCCTGGAGTGAAGGTATCCTACAGTGTGGTTCCTGTCGTTGTGGACAGTGTTCACGATCTTCGCATCGGAATTCTTCGCCTAGGTAATCGCATTGGTAATCTTCGCGTTGGCGTTCATGGCCAGATGATCGCAACACAGCTCTCTCTCTCTCTCTTTATCCCTGGACCATGGAAGGTCAAGGTACTGTACCTTGGGTTTTAAAATTGTCCGAATCCTCGGAAGGACTCGAATTAACTGTTGACTCTGTCACGGACCCTTGACTTTCGCCAGTACACTGAGAACCGAACTCAGACAGCTCGCAGTAAAGTGTTTAGCCCTGGACTTTACACTTTTGTAAGTACGACCAGAGGAAAGTCGTCCAGTCTGGTTAGCAGTGCGACAAACCTTGGATTTGTCCGGCACTTCGGATCGCTCGTAAAGGTCCGGTTTGACCTTTATGTCAAAATACCCTAGGTTACGGGTATCATTGTCTTATGTACCGAGGAACGAAATAACTCTACGAGATCTAGATATCTCTTGGAGCTTATTACATTTCTACCCACCCACCTTTCAATCTGATACACTGCCTGCACGTACTGAATAATATGTTTTCTCTTGCTTAGAATATTGTTTGCATATGATACATTAATGTCTGTTTGATAAGTAAGCTCATATACTTTCCTTTGAAATATTGACCCATAACGGGGGAGGCTGGCCGAGTGATTTGTCTGCATTTTATGATCTGAGAGTGAGAGAAAGAACCAGATTTATTGAGTTTAATATTCCCTGCATATAGTGTGCTTGAACCATCTCATTTTACCTTAGTATTACTGAAGAGAATTCTCTCGTACAATCCGCCAGGCGGAAATCAGACGTCAGTATAAGGCTACAACAGGAAAACTTAAACACCCAGAAGTCATCTTAAAAATTTATTAACCTTTCGGTTGTTTCACGACCTGAAAGACTAGGAAGACAATCAGATCCGCCCAAAGGACCAATTAGGATCCTGATGAAAGAGAAGTTAAAAGCTGTGTAATACCGATATTCTAACTTGTTGATCCAGCCCTCCTGTTTTATAATATATAGAGGAGCTTTACACAGTGGCCTTTTGTCTTCTTTGAGTGAAAGGACGAAAGCGAGAAGAGACAGTGTGACGGACAAGAGAGAGACATCTACGTAATTCATTCTATCAGAGCAAAAAGGTCGCTGGTGTGGATTCCACGACGTAGAGCACGCTTTTAATCCTTTAAGGTATAGCGGGGGAAGGTAACGTAATGTTTCCATCTAAGCCAACCCCCGTTCACGACAGGTAGAAGATGCGATAGGGGGTGGGTGTATGGGGCTGGGTAGGGTAGGGGTTAGTGTACGCTTAATTGTTTCTATTGTAAACAAGTCGTGACGTCACACAGCACACGAAACTTCCTTGATATAGCCATCACCACGTAAAACGTTAGTGAGCTGTATTGCTCGGAGTTCCGCACCTCCATACGAAAGAGATGCCAATCTCCAGCCAATCATCTCGTTCTGCGGACACGTCACGAGGTCAGTGTCGGACTTCTGCAACACGAGCAGCGAAGCGCTGAACCTCCTCCAGCCGCTTCGCGGTTCCTCTTTTTTTTTTTTTTTCTTTCTTTCTTTTTTCACTTTGCGAGTTCGATGCTTTGGCGAATTTAGCCGAACTTCAGTAGATCAGAACATGGCTAAAAAGCCCTGAGCTCGCTTGCATAAGCGTTCGTAGCTGCTGTTCCGGTCATAAAACCGGCCGTAAGGCCTATTCGCCCTGTGTATTTTACGTACACCTTTACAAATGAACAGGAGAAAAGAATGCTCATGCAACCCAGCCCTAGAGCGGGTTGGACAAGCGTTCGTGTGCAATTCCGCTAGAAACCTGGACATAAAATACGCAGAGTGAACGGATCTCACGATTGATACGAAGATCCACAGATAGATACGAACACTCAGGGCAACCCAGTTTGTGGCTGCGCGAGGGTTCTACCTGCTTTCCATATCCAAAGCTGTCCACAAATATCACAGAGTGAAGGGCTTACGGACATGAGAAAATAAGGCTCGACTGTAACACTGGCCAAGGACCACTTCAACAAGCCGCTGGTATAGTTATGTTCTCTTAAGCCCCACAAAAGAAAACTCCATTTTATTATGCCTCCTCCCCGATACAAAAGAAAATACATTTCTAAAACAATGTCTGCTCCCTCAAAAAAGAAAACCCACTTTTACTATCATGTCCCCCCACCACCAACTCCGCCACAACAGACAATCCACTTTAATTATCAAGCGTGCTCAGCACTGCCTTCCTCTTAACTATGCGCGTATCTCAACTTCTCATCGTCAACGTTTCCAAAGTGCAACCTCTGGCTGTCCCCTACCGCACTCCATTCCATTATCTGTCACAAAAGACCAGTCATGACTATCTATAATACTGCAATCCAAGCGATAAATGTTCACGCCACAAACGGCACCGACTCCCATTCAAACGTCAATACCTTCGCAACCTACTTCCAGATCTACATCCCCCACCGGCCGCTGTTGTTGTACAACGGGCGCACACTGGTTCTGTTGCAGGCGCACACTGCTTCGATCATGGACATAAACCGGTGCGGGCACGGATCTACGTTGGCACGATCACGGATCTACACTGGCACGACCATGTAGGTAGTTTGGAATGACTTAAGAGGTACATGCGATTAAGAACTTGAACTTTTTCGATTTCGCTCTATGGTCCCGCAGACGTACAACAGGAAAGGCTGTTCCCACGTGCAGACACGTTGCTTAGTTACGACCGTCAAGGCTGGGAAAGGGCTGAAACATTTTATTTTAGCGCCTTATTTCTAACTCGTATAAAAACTCTATCAAAACCTTCCCTCCGTTCTTGAACATGGAAGGTTAGGGATCTCCCATGTCCCACCCTGACCCAAATTCCTTCTTTTATCTGACTGGGTTTTTTTTTTTAAGACGGGAGAATACAACTGTTCTGGCTAATTTCCCACCAAGAATAAAACGGTTGCGGGAAATAAATGCCAACACCCACTAAACCTCATTTGCTGGAATCGTTAAAAAGACTCTTTCACGCAGAACATGTATCACAGTTTTTCAATCTGCTAAACAATCTACATTTTCTATACAGTTTACCTCTTGTTTATTGCGTACTGAATGTAAAATGAAGCCTCGCTCCCAGTGAAAGACAGTTATCAATTATCCTTGTCGCTTGCAGAATAACTCGGGTTTGCAAAAGACATCCTGAGCAATCGCGATCATTTAACGAACGTGCGCACGTGGCACAGCGGTAAACCTGACTCTGCTTCCCGTCCTTACAGAATCCATAACGCCAGTAATAAGGTGTTTGCCATTTCCTGAACTGCACCACCTCCAAGAGAGATGCCATCTGTTGCTGCGACGACACGTAGGGCTAAACGAAATCGTGACAGACATTAGCAAACTCCGCTCGCTGTCTTCCGGAAGGAAGCAAACAGATAACGGTTGGCCTAGCGAGTGGCAAGGCGCAGGGACAGCGACAGGCGCGACACTTCGTCGTGCGCATATCGACGACTGACGTCAGCTGGTTTCTCGAGTTATCGACTTCCTTTCCAGAGTTAGTGAAAGCAAACATGCAATCAAGGTTACGCCGGCCCTAGTCTCGGCCAGGTGTCTATGTCATGCCATATCAATTTGCAGTTTTGTCTCCACCTGCTTGGAGCTGTGGGTACGGCAGCGATGAGCCAATAAAAATCGCAAAAGAATTTTTCCCCTTGCCTTTTCAGCGTTGTCAGTACGTGTACCATGGACATAGCGCAAAACTCTAGTTTGTGTCTAAAACGTGTGTGAATGTAATGTGCGTGCGCATGCGTTCTTGTGTGCGTGCGTGTGCGTTCACTATATCTGTACTTGTGTGCATGCAGTGTGGCGACTGGACCATATTTCGATAGTAATAAATCAACTATGTCCCTAAACTCTTGATGGGATATCCACTGATTAAATAAAAGTACGGTGCCTATTTTAAATTCCAAGGAAAACAAAAGTGCGCCACCCCAACATAATCAATTCCTAATTAATAAACACAAAAGTCACTTACTGAAATAACGAAACTCCAAACTAAAACTAATTCTGCTTCCGATCACTCGTGGCATCTCAAATCATCCAGGGCAAGGCCGGTAATTAGTAAAGATCGGTTTAAAAGCAATCGGCCTAATGGAGGCGACATCATATACACACTTGCCCACGCCCTAACCCGAATCCGCCAGTTTCCAGTGCAAGGAAAAGACGATTTCGTTCTCAAATGGGACTCATACAATTACTTCCTGGGCCATTTCCATCTACCCATTCCCAAAGTCAACCCGTCCATGTCCATCTGTCCAATCAGCCCCGGCCCAGCACTAACCATCTCCCACCTAATCGAATTGCTTTGTCTAAGAAGTCCAATGTTATATATTCGTCCTTCTCTCTTATGGCCTGGGCCGGACACAAGGCTTTTAATTCATCTGAGTACCTCCTTCGCCCTTCCGTCCCCGCCCGCGCGTTTCTGGCATCTCTGCAGCGCGCCCATCAGAAACCACTTTGCCAAAGGAACATCAGCAGCCAATTCAAAGCCGTCGACAAGTCGCTTGTATGACCAGCTCTAGCCGAGAGAAAATGCTCAGGGCAGAGTATATACCATAACCTCAAAGAAGCACAGCTCTGTTGTTCACAATAAAACCCTCACCTTCATCAAAATTGCCGAGGAAAGAAGGACTGAGTAGATATTTCGCGATTTTCCTTGCAGCACGCTAATGGGTTTTCCCTGTCCGTGCGTCCATTCACCAGTGCCGTAAGCTTGGTCACCCGTTACTCGGCCCGCCCTGTTAAAAGTAGGCAACTTCAACAAATAAAAAAACTACCTTAAACTCGGCATGCCCTGTAAAAAGTACGCAGCTCTAACAAAAAGTTCACTAAAAGAAACAGCGCAGGACTCGCGTCTCGACAGAGAGAAGGCGTAGTGCATAAAAACACGAGACTTCCGACTGAAATAATGGAAGGAAAGTTACATCAGATCGAACTCCCTAGAAACGAGTTTTAGGGACATAGCTGCGGACATTGGAGATTTCATCAGTCCCTCGGATGGCACGTTTTCCAGTCTTCTAGAACCGACGAGGTAGTGTGGGCATGTATAAAACAAGCGCGATCTTCTGTCCATGACAGCTATTAACCCATCCGGCCACACTCTTCACTGGTACCAAGGACGTATAACTTACAAAAGACAAAACCTTCAAGTTGTTACTACGATAATGGAGCGGAAGTAAACAGTAATATAAAATATCTGACATAAAAAATGGGCTCGCGTCGGAAAGATGACTGAAAGGGTTAGTTGTGTTGTTCTTGATCTTGACAGTCTCCAGCAATTTAGAGTTTCTGGGGTAACTCTAAAAGTAAACTGTCGTCTGGTTATTCGTCTGCCATCTACGTTTACTGATAGATTAACAGCGAGACTTACAGAAGCGAGGAAGCCAAGCGACACGAGGTTCAAGTGTCGTCAAGGCTCCAACGGTCAGTCGGTCTTTTAAACTGCATCATGTGACGTTATTACCTAGCAAAGACTCGGGCTTCTCGTTTTGTCAAAAAACTCTTGGGATTATGCCTTCCAATGACGAGCAGATAAATACGGGGTACGAATCGCACCTTACAGTTTACTAGATTATGCTCCCAGCAGCCGCCAGTGGCAACAGGCACTTCCGCAAATGGTGATCTTGTTTGGACGAGCTTTCGGGAGACAAACTTTGGCGGGCTGGGTCCTGCGTTCCATGTTTATGTACCAGCAAAATTTCAGTTTCCAGAAATAGATATAGAGGCCTGGCTTTGTCTATCGAAAGATCGTTTAATTAGCACCAGCCTCAAACGCAGTCTGGGGCACCGGTCTATTTTCTACAGCCCTGTATCAAACCGGAACAGACTACTCCCGGAGAGAGAAGAGATTCTATGTGCTAGAACAATTTTTTTAAAAAGTAAAAATACGCAATCGGAACATCTTGCAGCAGCCGTTCCTGGGAGCAGCTACGACTTTGTAGCCCTTGCGTCAACACGCGTCTCGTATCAGAAATGTGTGTAACAAATTTCTAACACACTAACGGCTTTGTGTCACCAGTTTCAAACACAATAACACCTTCGTTCAGAGTCTTCGATTCGACTGACGACTGTCTGAGAAATCGAGGCTGGGGTTAGCGAGGGCTGACCAAAACGACAGAGAAGCGAACACGACCGGGGTTCCAGCATTGGCTAGCTTCATTTCCCCAGTGTCTACTGAATTCGCGGAATTTCACAAAGCAGGGTGGTGGAGGTTTTTTTTTAAATCTGAGTTTATGGCATCAGTCACTGTCACATCTAAAACAGTCACGCAAAGAAAAAGCCGGACAACTTACCAAACAATCCTCCACAAGCGTTACAATCTGTATTCTGTCGTTATCGACTGGCAAGCCATGGTTTGCGACTTTACAATTTTCTGTGACGCTGCGGAAATTGTGAAGCTGACAGTCGCGCTAACGACCCCGCTAACGGGGCTGGTCTTAGCTGAAATCATCGAGATAAGTGCGTCTCAAGCAGAAAGTCACATCTATCGCATTTAAGGCGAACGCTAAACGAAGCGAAAAGAGCGACTCGGTTGCCATACAGACTTCAGATATGGACAGCCAAGAAATATCTGATGGCTGCTTAAGAATAATGGCCCACAGTCTAATTTGCGTCCATGCCGTTTCAAGTCTTCTTAGGGTCCCCCTTACTTTCCATAGTCTTTGATCTTCGCCACGCGCAGGGTGTAATCTTTGAACGCGAAAGCCTCGCTGGACTGGAAGGGGGCGGAGGGGGAGAAGATGTCAAAGGTATCGAAGCGAGTAAGTCAGACCACGGCCAGCTCATCTTCATGTCCATTCCTGATTAGGTTCGTGTCGAAGTCTGACAGGACTGGCGCTAACTCAATATATCACGTTAAACTGCGCTGCAGAGCTCATCTCGAGCACTTGCAGGCACGGGCTTTGAGTGTTTGCGTACGGCATCTGTATCGTCATGTCTTCTAACATCACTCCGACACGGCCATCAGAAAACTTGCTCAGGGTTTACAAGGAATTTTCGTTTACACAAAAATAAACTTGAATACCGTCACAGTAACTAGGTGCTGATTTCTGTAATTGGTCCAAACTTTGCTACTCGAGGGGAGGACATGTTAACAGTTATTGCTGCATAACCACTATCAACATTAACACCCAGAAACTAAAGACGTAGTCGTAGAATATTACAGCCCCTGCCTCATGAAACGTTACGACGTATACGATATATATATATAGTGCGTGCGCGGGCGTTCATGTTAAAGCGCGCGTTCAGGAACCAGATGCCAGCGATGACTAGTCTGCTCACCGGCACAGATGAAAACTCTGAGAAAAATGCACAGAGATAGAGAGCAGCCGTGTACCCTTGACCTCAGACTGGTTGGATATTTAGTGCCGTAATGGCCATCCTATCTTAATAATCAGTCTTAATCCGACTCTGATTAGAACATGTGGCATTAAGGCTCTGTTTCAAGCGATCGTGTTCGAGCCACGGCAAAACAACTGGCGACAGGGTGTGACATTATCAGTGGCCCTCTTTCGTCTTCATAACTAAAACGAGAAGTAGCCCTACCTCTGTGCTCCCACTATCCCCGCCTATATAGGGGGCTCTTCCAACAAAAGCTGATTACATGAAATCCATCAGCTGAAATCTTCTCCAGGCAATCGGAAACGGCAAAACACCGCGTGTTCTCACAGTTGGATGGGATTCCCTGCAACAAGAGAAATTAATGTGAGGCCACGACTCAAAAAATGCAAGATCTGACTTTTACAAACAAGTTCTGAAACCCTTTTTTCCTGCACAAAATATCAAGCCATCATCTGTGCCCACTGCTCTATAATCCTGTGGGGTTCAAGAGAAAATTAAACATCTGATGCAAAACGGCAAATTTCGACAATACCATCAAGTCAGAATGGAAATATAGTTTCAACAAAAAATGAAATTGAACAACAAAATGTATGCACACTGTTAATTTGAACCTACTACGGGTTGTGATCTGACGAGAATTCCGACAGAAATTCATTCATTTGCAAAAACCCTAAACAGTATTTAACACAATACAGAATAGAAGATAGTTTTCCAAAATCTAGTTTACAAACACATGACGAGTAAGGAAGAGCTGTGGGTGATTTTGTCACTGTACATAAGTTCGGATTATCAGCCCGCTGACCTAACACGGCTGGATCTAATTGCTTTTTACTTGTTTACCTTTGCACTTTCGCAGCGATATTCCATTTCCACTAAACTAGGGGGAAGTGATAAATACAGTGTGAATGACAGGAAGACGACTGCATTCACGTGTGGACAGTTCGGACAACAGACGGGTGATTTGATTCAATGTTCAACTGCAATAGGAAACAGTCACAAGTGATACCAAAACAGGATCCACCCCTACACAAAGAAGATGGTGGTTAGAGGGGAATTAAAAACAAAGAAAACTCGACGCCCTTCCTTTGACATCACAAAGTACTTGTCGTTAGTAGCGTGTGCAAAGCGTTCTTTTATTTGCGTTCGCGGGCTGTTGTGTGACGCGTTGAGGTAACTACAGCGTTTCACCTGCTGCAAAGTCTTTTAAAGCAAAGTGAATTTTCTAGTCACTACACTTACAACGTACTGCAAGAACAGTAAACCGCCGATCTTTATTCTGCTTTCAGTTCGTCTGCCTGCCTGCGTAGCTTCCTGGCGTTTCAATTTCGCTTCCATCACGATACCGACTTCTACAACACTTGCCTCAGTACCTTAGATTACATCTCGGAATCGAAAGCTATTCTGCAGAAGCAGATGTCCTGATCAACAATTGCGAGAAATATCAACCCCCTACCCCACCTCCTTCTCCGGATATGTGGCCAAGGAAACAGCAATTGCAAGTTTACAATGGGCAGTGAAATACCCAGCGAATGAGATTTGTAAAAAAAAAAAAAA
>SMGT01007683.1:1032539-1053225 GCA_004794575.1 Lanistes nyassanus
AAAAAAAAAAAAAAACAGGTTTTGGTCATGCAACTAGAGAATTCTGCGAGTGGCGAAAGGCTTAATTGCTTCCTGCGCTCTGCTAAGGATCAGAAAACTTAATTAAAGCCGAAACACATTGCATGCAAAATGTAATATAGACAGTGCGCTGCTGTTAACAAAAATACAGCAGTACCCGGATCAACAAAGCAGAGTGCTTGGTTTTTTAAACTACAAATGTTTTTCTGTCATTGGGTATATTAACGACAGGTTTAAAATAAGAAAAAAAATTAATTTAATTTTATATTTAAGTTTTCTGCAAGGAGACATCGCGCGCCGTATCCTGGAAGTCAGGTTTCACGACATGATAAAGACCCCCCCCACACACACACTCCTTCCCCAGTCAGTGATTGACACAACAACAATCTTAATTTGATCAACGGATACGTTTTACCTTGATTTGTTTTGAGGAGTTAAAACAACAATCTGCACAAGCTCTGGAATTTGTTTAAACGGAGCACCGTATTCACATGCCCGCCAGGTCAACATAATCATGTGTCATCAGGTGGACGTCATCAGGTGGACGTCATCAGGTGGACGTCATCAGGTGGACGTCATCAGGTAAACTCCATAATGTGTTCAGTCCTAAGTTTTCCTGGGGTGAACACGATATACTCCATGCTCTGCTATGGAATGGGGTGGTGGTCGGGTGCGAAAAGAGGAACTTTTTACAGCTTCCTCGCCGAGTGAGCAGCAAATACAAACGACTGGAGACTATGAAAGCTGTCGGTGAAACATGATGGGGAACTACTCTTTCCTACATAAATGCATGCAAATTCCACCAGGTCATGTCTACTAGTAATAAAAAAAAAGTACGGATAAGAACGTGATGTGCCATTTATTTGCATATTTATTACACGAACTTTTTTATTGTCCCCCAGATGGCCAAAGAATAAAATCTGAAAAATCTGAAATCTCAAACGACACCTGATGGCGGAGGTCACAGGTTGGAATGCTTATCAGCGGCTGAGCAGTCCTGAAACTGAATAGGTGTTAAAGAGCTGACAGGTAAGATGGCCATCAACAAGCCTTTTGACCTCAACAGCTGCCATCATCAACAGTCCTCAAAAGGAAAGCTTCCCGTAATTATTGCGCGAGGCTTTGTTCCCCTCCCATCGCAAAGGAAAACTGAACCAGTACAGAAATCGATTCACCCTGCTGGTATCAGCCGCGGGCAACATCATGGCCTGTCAGAACCCACGGTCCGCTGACCCGTCTTAAAGTTCGTCGTCGACTGGCACTTGTGAATGACTATGACGTCAGCAGAAGCAACTGGGTGCCGTGTGCAAAGCACTTCTGAGGTGCTGCGTCCGCTCTGTGAAGGACTGATGCTGCGGGTTTTATTCACACAGACGGAGGGACTGGTGTTATTGTGTGTGCTGTTGAATTGTTAGTTTGTTCGAAGCTCCAAAACCTGAACCGTTCCCCTAGAATGGCAATTAATTCCTTTGCAGTTTGCTCTGCAACTCGGGCAAACTGATTGCCCCACAAAGACCCACTATTCCGGTTGTTTGTTTGTTTTTGGGGGGAATGGTATCTTCTGTAGCTTATTCCCTCCAGTGTGTATAGCATTCACTTCACATGTTCTGGTGCACGTGTTCTGGTTCTAGTAGACTAATCCTGCTTCAAACTGAATGCGGCCCTCACTTCTGCAATAACTAGTATTTTCTACAATGCACCATGTCGCAAAAACAGAACGAGATTTTGTTCACATAATTTGCGAATTTTTCTTTCTCCCAGCGCAAGCTTCGCCTTAATTTTCTCAGTTGTAGACCGGATCTTACCAGACTCATCCATCAGACAAAGAGATCCCATGTCGGGGTGGAGTTTTAAGATGAAGATAGATACGCACATACTTGAAACATGTCATTATCAGCCTGTGTGACCTTGAACTGCGTCAAGAAGCGCCTCCTACAGGAAATTTGTGTGTGTCGTAAAAGCAGCTGGTGCAGTTTTGAAGGTTGGACAGAGAGTAGTCCTGTTGTTTTGATGGTCCCAGTGCATCTTGCAGAGGGATATTGGATATAATTAATCAAACATATGAGTGGGGCAGAGTACTTGTATCTGTGCGTGTACTTGTACGTGTATGTGTACTTGTCTGACAGCGAAAAAACCCTCCACACACATCACCAACAAACCCTGCTACATAAAAGCACTGCGACTCCATACTTCGGAACTTTTTTTTAATTCTTCTGAAGTGTAAGCAGAGGTTCCAAGAACAACATACTTGAAACTGCATGTTGTCTGCAACACAGAATTACTGAACAGGTATTTTGTTGATATCGGTCTCCGACAGGTCCTTTGGCAATTCGTAAAGGTCGATGCCAGCATTCTTGTCGGCAAGTCGACTCCTTGCTTCATCGAAAGTGGACCTAAATACTTCTTTTGCTCGTCGTTTAGCAACCTTCGCGTCTTTCTCCATGATCTCTTCTTCGTGCTGCTTCGCTCACTTACAACATGGCGGCAGCTTTCGCTTTCGTCCGATGTGCGCGCGCATGTCGTCACTCCCTATCAATATTTCCACCACCAAAATGCTCACAATACAATTCAAGATACACTGTCCGCGTGGCTTGCAATGAGTGAAAGGGACCTGTAGAATGTGATTATTATTCGCCCGGCCTAAATCTGTAGTGTAAACCATGAGAGCAATAAATGTTTAGTCGCCTTCTCCACAGGAACACTCGGGTTCTGACGTGTTGGGACTGTTCTCTCCCTTCTTGCAGTGTTGCCAAGCTCATTCTCTCCCCTGCACCCCTCCCTTTCTCCGGCCAGATCTAGCACAATTCACAGTGCATCGTGGGGCTGGACCACAGTCATATTCCTTTTATTTCGCCCCTTCCTAGGGGCCAGGAAAACAACAGGTCTCCACCGTTGTTTGTCTTGCTATTGTAACCTCCACCAGGACACATTTGCCCTTTGCCAACCAGGCCACCGATAATGGATAGGGGAAACAGAGAGGGGAGGGGGGAGCCCCGAGACAACTCAATATTGCGTGACTAGCTCTCGACCTGCGCAAACCGCTGGGAGAGGCAGGACTTAAAAAGATGCACAAACTAATTTCTTTTCTAATTTCTTTGCCCTCCCTAAACGATGTAAATGCACGAACATCATAAAGCTAAATTTATGTCGTGAATTGCTGTCTTGCACCAGACCACAAAAATCATAACTATTTCTTGTTGGTTTTTTAAAGTTTGATTTCCCCACAGTCTTAAACTCCCCTTGTATTATAGATCGCATGGCATCACAAACGACGGCTGGCTGGATAAAGATAAATTCAAGCTGCAGACTTGCTGGGCATGGGTCTGCATCTAGTACCACTATCAGGGCTTAGTGTCAAAGCACGATACATTAAAATGTTTGGAATAAATATTATGAAAACTGTCTCCGCGTGGTTTTCCGTTTGATTAGAGCAAAAACGTTACTCCTAGCTGCAACTACCAAAAACTCTGCAAATTGCACACATAATTATACATTTACACTCACTTTGTTTCTTCTTATTATTTTTTATCTATTGATGACTTTTTACTGCAGTCTTTGTGTACTACTTTTGTAATATTAAGTCTGCTTGATTTTTTTTTATTTTGACTGCTGGAGGTTCCACGTGTGTAAGCGTTAGCTTCTGGTGGCACCGTCATTTTGTGGCATGTAGGAAGGCATAAGCAGACTTTTAAAAAAAAAAAGCTCTGCAAGAACATGATTTAGTCTGAATTGTGATCATTATTTTAAAAACGTATGAAGCTTGTCAACAATCACACTATAATGGGTCATCGCCGTCAGCTTTGTCAGACAAGACACTGCACTGTCCTAGTGTAAAAGGTGTGCACTTTTAGTAATAGAAAAAAAGTGTTCACTTAGCTTAACAATACCCTTATACTATACGATAACGAATACTTGGGGGGGGGTTGTCATATCTTTTACTGATATATCGGAAATCTTTTAAAAGGACACCAAGGATACAAACATTAATAAGCGGGTTTATCAGCTGTGACAAACACCCGAAATTCGTGACAAAAGTGGGCAATGAACAATCCCGGGGTAGCCAGACGAGGAAACAAAGCGTTTCCTTACAGATAAACTAGAAAACAGACGAGGAAATTTAATTACTGGTAGGTTACAGTTCACTCAAAATAATAATTACAAGCCTTGGTTACCAGGCTCAAGATATCAAGTGCTCTGTTGTTAAAGATTCCATGTGGTACAGAGGCCTTGGTTTCAAGCGCGAAAATGATAAAGATGCTCCCAACACTTCGCCCGCCGAACTTTCTTTCTTTTTTTTCTTTTTCTTTCTTCCCTCTTTCTTTCTTTCTTTTTTTCTTCCTTTCTTAAGCTCACCCGCCGAGAGTCTGGGAAAGTAATGGTTGTTAGCAGAGTGATTCAACAGAATTTAAGTCACAGAAACTTTAGAGACAACGAGGAACAGAGAGACAGCAACTCCCTTCTACGGTTCAGGACAATAAATAATTAAAAAGCATCCACCCTGTGGGATTTCCCCGTCCCAGATTTTACTAGGTCAGCGAAAGAGGCTGACGGCGTCTAACTCCATGGAGTTTGGGAAAGGGAATGAGTGTGACTCAGTGTTCAGAGGTCCGCGACCGCAAAGACCCACAGCCAGTCTGTTCAGTCTGCTAGGAGGCGAGCAACGAGGAAAATCACCCAATCCCAAGTCTGACCTGCGGGTCTCGCCAAGAATACGGATGAGAAAAGGGTTGCGGTAACTAGTTCAATTAAAATTAATTCCATGGGCAGAAATGTCGCTTACTGCAAGGCGAACGATTCCGCCAGCGACCTCCACACAAACCAGCACACAGATCGAACTCTCCCCTCCTGCAGCTTCAAGTGGAGCCGGGCAGTCGGTTGCTGCCTGGCGATGCGCATGTTACAAAAGCAGAGCACGTCAGCTGCGTGGCAAGCAAGGTGTTGGCAAACGAGCTGCGGGTCGGTTCGATGCGATAGCAGCAGGTCCCCTACTTACTTGTTCCAAGGCCGATAAGCCGATCGACAGGCCGTGTGCCCCTTGCTCTGCTACACAAAAGCGGGAAGAAAGGGTGGGGTATTGACGAGGGGGCAAACCTGCCCAGCAAGCACTGAGGCAACCAGGAAGGGTCAGTAAGGACTTCCGCAGCCATGCAGGTAAAAGGCGGCTGAAACGTGGCAACCATCGACGTTTGCGCAAAGCAAGAAAGGGTGGGGTTTTTTGCGCAACCTTGTCCAAGAGCTGTCCTTACAGGTGGCGATAATGCCGGCAACGATTTACCCACAAGCCTACATTACGCTGCCTAGCTGTACCACGTAATCTGTCCTGGCTGACTCCGCTAGACGTTTGTGACTGCCTGAAAGTCTGGAATCGCGGGCGTATCCACCCAAAAAACACAAGTCCCCTAACCACGGCAGTCTTTACAAAAACGTCTTCGCAAAAGGCTAGAGACAAGCGTGCGCAGGCCAGCAGTGTTCGCAAAAGTACGAAATTTGCTGCGTGTCAGCCGCCCTTTTAGTGGTCCGTTTTGCCGCGTTTGGCATGGGGAACCTACAGACCCAGGCTTCACTCTGCAAGCGCTAGAAGCAGTCAAGCCGGCAGTGGTCGTGGAAACTGAAACGAAGTCTTATGACCACAAACTATTCGCAAGCACGCAGATCTACTTCGAACTCTTGTCAACTCTGGGGCAGATTCTGGGGGAGGCCTTGCCCCCCCCCCTCCCCAGCCGAGCAAAAATAAAAACCAACAACAACAAAAGAGAGGAAGAAAAAGATTGAGGAAAGTATATGGGAGGCAGGGTCCTTTACATAAAATGGAATTGCGACACAAAGTCTGTGTGCGTGCACAGAACAATCGACCAGTCCTTACTGCCACTCAAGTGTATACTGATTTTTATCATTTTCTGCCCCCCCCCCCCAAGAAAACCATGATCCGCTCCTGCAGCTTGATCTCTTTACCGTTATTCATTTTAAACTGAAAATAGCAACATTATATACTTTTACTGCCCGTGACGTCTAAGTTCAGTGCCTCACAGTACAGTCGATCAACTACAACCGAATGTCACGAAAACAGCCCCTGAAACAGCATCTCGAACAGTCGTGACATCTACAGCAGCCACAGAACAACAGCAAGAATAACTTCTGCGCGATCCGAAACGACCAGGCTTACATGCAATTCTGGTGCAAGAATAACACAATACTAAATGAAATCCAAGCTGCTTACCCATCAAAGAGTGAAACACCAACAAATGCCGCACATCACTCGAAATGCATGAACCGCAAACGTTCCACAATCTTATTCTACATGCGTCTTTTTTGAAATTATCGTCACAAGCTAAGTCATTACAGGTTAAATAACAAAGTTTAATACCAAAGAATAAATAGTAACACAAAAACCTGACCCCAACCACTTAAGTCAGGAGTCTCTCTGTTGTTGTTTCGCCATGCCCTTGCCACGTCTAGATTCAAATTATACCCTGCGATCAATCATTTTGATACAAAACTTAACTTCAAGATCGATACTCGCGCCGCAGGAACAAGCCGACGTGACTCATCTACACCACGTTTGCACACGCCTCCCCGTGGTCTAGCCACCTCAATATAAGTTTCCCCCTCCCTGCCCCCCCCCTTGCTGCACAGTGACTGTAAAACGGCGAACGCATTTATAAAACTACTTTCTAGCATAGAATTTGTCTTCACCATTAGGCCCCGTGTCAGCATAACGTGACTGCGTGAGATAGAAGCCCGTGTTGCGACTTAAGTCCCAGCTGCAACCAGTGTGGCAGCACGTTAACACCGCATTGATATGCCCCTCGTTTGACGGGACGTTAACCACTAAACCAACCAACCAACCAACCAACGCTACGAGAAGTATAAAGTTTTCAAACCTTCTCCTGACGACAGACCCTGTCTGCTACCTCAAGTTCCAAGTACTGTTAAGATCTACAGCCACATACATGTCTGTTACAGTTCATTAATAAATCAATGAAGCATCCACAGAGACAGCATGCACCCATACATTAAAATGACCTTTGTAATCGGAGACTCGTGTCTCGAGCTTGCACTGACGGGTGTTTTAAGTTCTCCGGTTATAAACGCTGACGGTTTAACAGGGAGCGCTGCCCGGGAGTTACAGAGATGCGTTCGTGTACGCGTGTGGAATTTGTGTTTGTGAGTGTGTGTAAACAAAATGAAAAATACAAAATGAAATATATTTTCCATTTTGGACTTCCCAGCGGAAAATGAATCAAAAAACAGGTACCATTTTCTATTTTCCATTTTCTACTAGCTATATAAAATGCAACACGTAACAAGGAAAAACAGCGTCCGTCGCTCGTTTTCCCGTCAGGCACCAGCCACTGTATAAGCAGAAAATACAAGTGTACAAATGTACACGCATGAGGTGATCCGTACAATGTTCGTCTTGTCGCAGTGTTCTCGAAGGCCTTCCTTATCCTCACGAACGTGACCTAGTTCGTGGAACGAAGTCGTACGTTCGTCTGGTTGCGGAAGGCCATGAAGCGAACAGCTCCCGCGAAACATGAGCGTGTGGGCTAAGTACTTGTGTATCGCGTTCAACGCCACCCGCTCACACAGCAGCACGTCTTCAACCATTCACATTCCAGCACTTCGCACCACGATTTCGTCAGACGAAGATCTCTTTCAGCCGTCTGTCACAAGGGTGCAGGCGACTCGAAACAGAGGTGTCACGTTACCCCAACCCCTCCCCATCCCCCTCCCCCCAAAAAAAATCCCGGTAGGCGATGCGTCCTGACGAAATCAAAGGCGTGTTTGCTCCCAGAATAGCCTGATCTAGCATGTTCGAAATGTGTGCGCATCTTTCGTTTTGAACTTATACCAGCACCTACTGTTTCTATACAACAAATATTCTATGGTCCACTATAAGACTGAATAAGCATAACACAAATATGCATACGCTTTAATTGTAATGTTTTCAAGAGTGTCCAATGACATCGTCTCATGTCCCAGAGATGACGCTAATATCTTAGAGATGACACTGTCGATGTCAGAGATGACGTAGTTTGATGTCACAGAGATGACACCGTAAATGTTCCAGAGATGACGCTGTCTAATGTCTCAGAGACATTTTCTAATGTCAGAAAAACCTCTGGTACCATAGGCATTTTCAGTATAGTATAGTCGATGCGATGTTGGTGAACATTGTACGACTGTTTTCTGCCGACGTAGTCAAAGCGTGTAAGACTGGCGTTCAGGTGTTGACCTGTCTCGGCCCTGTTAACTGCACATAATTCTCTCGCTCGCCATTACACCTGCTCGTCAGCGTAACCTCCTCACCTGTAGATAATAATTCACACGCCACTCCTTCCGTTATTGTGCCTTGCCGCTTACCTCCGTGTGCGCTGCTGAAGTTGAAGCTGTTTAAAACGCGTTATATCTAGAGAATGGACAAAAGAGGCGGTTACTCTGCGACGTTCAGGTTGGGCTGCTGACACATAAACCATTTCTGCTTGAACAGAAACACTGCAATTAGAACGAAGTGTCTGGATCGTGACAGCCAGCTGTTCATCACCAAAAAAACGCCCACGCGAACGGTGGCATGGGATGCCATGCTATGCTTACGTTTGGCCAGGGTAATGGCTGTTGTCGTAATTTGTTGAGAACAAAGCCTACAACGTCAAACACCGAAAAAAGGAAGCAGTGAGGTGTCAAACAGTACCAGTAACCTACTTATTTCAGATGCCCCCTCTCCTCAGAGCGGAAGAATAAATGTTTAGTTTTGCACTCATCTAGTCAAGTCATATACGATGAGAACTCAGGAGCCATCGACACGCAGGTATTGATATATACAGGACCTTGCGGAGCATCCATCGCTAGTTAGTGACGTAGGCGTACTGTCGCACGGCCATGAACACCACTTACAGAAACAGCACCTTTGCTGCAATACTTCACACAGCCCCGCTCTACCTAACAGCAGATGCTGTGCTATCATGTGCCACCGCCTTTAGATCAAGCTGCAAGCCAACAGTAATAGACGCCGGCTCCTCCAAAAGTCGTCAATGTTGACTCTTGTCAACAGGCTTCTGGCGAGGAAGGCGACTGACAGGAGCAGCAGCAGCTAGATTCCGTCGGCTAGTAATATCGGCGTGTGTCAGAGATCAGTATTTGCCCAGCCAGTCCCAGGCCTCCGCTTCGTGCAGCAAAGGACTCTCACAAGCTATTGCACGTGCAAACAGAGAAGGAAAAACATTTCATTTTCGAATCTTCAACTCACTGGAAATGTTTTTCTTTCATCGCAAAACGAAATCGCGTGCTAATAACTCCGTGACTCCTCTGATGGACATAGCAGAGACACGGGGACGGAGAGAAGGAGGTAGTCTGATGGACGGACGGAAAGGAGAAAAGGAAAGGATGAGGGTTATGTAGGGATGAATGAAAATCGTTAGAGATAATGTCAAAACGTCAAAACCTATTCGCGAAGAAAAAGCTTTTTCTTTCACGCCCATCGACTCTCAGTTGCTTGTGACCAGCCGGTCATAACTGCTTCCTTTGACGACACAACGCTCAGCATGGGCCCCCGGTCACATCGACTTTTGACCATGGCTATAATCACAATCTGCTTCTTCGCACCCCGCGGCCAGCGTCTTTGAACGTTGGCTCTGCTTGAGCGGGTTTTGGATCTCTGCCGGCATCTGCATTTGGGCAACAGTACGGCGTCCCCCCCCCCCAACACACACACACACACACACACACTCCCATACGTTCAGTGAGTGGAGAATTTCACAAGTTCCTGCCAAGAAGCAACAGAACCATCGACAGAGCAGAAACATCGCCTAACCTCGCTTCGAGAGGTCACAGGCATGTCTGAGCACCAGGGCATGGCATGCCTTACAACACCCTTCTAATCCGAAGCGATCCCTCAGGGGATAGGTGGGATAGGGGTCATGAAGGGACTGAGGAAGGTGTGAAAAGAGTGGGGGGAGGGACACCCTACGGCAGCTGCTTGTCTCTATGTTCCAGCAGAAGGCGAGTTGTTCCGAGGGGCCTGCGAGATCGGCCCAGTCAAAGCCCTTAGCATCGGGAGTCCCCGCGGAAGGAAGTAACAGACCCTGGAAAATCTCTGCTGCTGTTTTTCTCTTCGTCGTCTTCCGTTCACGGCTGCGCTGGCGCTATCTTCAGGCCAAAGATTTCGCTGTGCGGGGACCCCACTATCCAGTGACTGCTCTGCTCTAAGGCGGACCGGGCGACGCGACGGGGCGGGTGCTAGGTGGCCGGGCGATGCCCGAGTTCCCACCGGACGAAAATCGTAGCCCGAAGACATGAGACCTTCAGTGTGCGTGGTCGTAGGAAAGAAGGAGAGAGAAGGAAAGGAAAATGATTGTAGTCACAACTGTCTATGTTTAATCGTGTATTCTATCAGCCACAGCTTGCACTGTGGCGATGTTGCTGCGGTTACAACAGGTGCACGAGAACAGATAACGTGCCTTGCACTAAGGGGCAGAGGCAATATTACTTCTGCCGAGGGATGACGCCAAGGTCTCTGCAACAATATATGTCAAATATGACAGCAATAACATAAGACAAAAGGTCAGGGTAACAAAAAAAGTTCATTTAAAAATCACCCGGGAAGATGGCTGCGTCACAAACTGACGTCATTGCAGCAAGAAAAACAGTCAACATTTCCATGGTCACACCTGACTTCTCGACATGAAAGGTTATATTTAAAAATGAGCGGAAAAACACCGCTATATCCCTTCGATCAAAAGCGTCTCTCAACATAACGCGAGTGTTTATATAGCAATAAAGGACTAGCCGACAGTCTCTGTCTGCATCAGTAGAGACAACACAAGCTCTTCTGAACTGTTAGCATCTTCGATCATTGCCGATCGTGAATGTCGTTTTTTTTTTAATTAAAGCAAAACTATCAGGCATTTGAAGGGTGGCATTGCAGGGGTTTGGTGTGCAATGGTCGATCAGGAGAGGAGAGAGTTAATAATCAGTGGACAGAAGACAGACTCCCTAGGAAGTCCTTCAAGATGTAACTGTGATTCGACAACACCAGCAGCTGCCAGAAACTCGCAACACTTGTTACGATCTGTCAGTGCAAAAAGGTCACAGACGAGAGGAGGCCGTTTGTCCTTTTCCTGCGATATCTGTCGGTGGCGTGCGTTGTGGGTGCTAGTGCCTGCAAGTATGCGTGCGTGCGTGTTTCTGACTGAGGAAGAACAAAAGATGTCAAAAATGAGTGAAAATGCCTACTTCTGACACAGTCTGTTTACAGTTTCATTCTCTTCCACCTGCCCTTGCTTAAAAAAGTGCCACGACAATAAGTGTCCGTTAAACGGCGAAACCCTGTTTCTACCAACAAGTTCCCACACCTTGCGATCCCATCTTTTCTTCCTAGCAGCTTATCCCGAAGACAGAATAGCACGTCTGTGAGTCCACGTCTCCCTATCAGGACCGTCATCTGAACTTAGGAGCTTGTCCTTCACAAATTCCGCCCGACGAGGCACCAGAATGTTGGCGCCAAGTTCACTGCCGGAACAGCAAACACCAATGTCGGTTCACTGCTGGAGCAGCAAAAACAGCTACGTCAGTTCACTAGACGCGCAGCACGTGAGAAGCTTGCCTTGTTGTTCTTATAACCACTATACATTACACGACTTGCTGCGCTGAGAAATAAGCTGTCGTTGAACGTTCAGTGGTTTAATGAGATAAAATCGCTACTGCAGATAGGAACAGCAATGAAAAAAACTCTTTAGATTTCGCGACAGGAAACCATTTCCAGAACGAATAGTCGCTGGACATTGATGTAACGAACTGCTATTTCTGTTAGCCAGGAGGAAGGGGCGGGGAAAGGCGATAAGAGTAACTCGTTAGTACTCATTTCCGAAATGCACACACGCATATGCTCGCGAACGAAGATTCTGAAATGCTGAAACGAGAACAGAAAGGAAATACACGTAGTGCTTACATCCCAAGCTTTCCGAAACTATCAGCCGGAAAATGAGAACGCCGCTAGGACTAAAGCCCGGACATAAACATCACGACTGCCGCACAAGATCAAATGTTCGGAAAAGGTTAGCATCGGTCAAAGACTACTAACAGCAGCTGAAGACTGTCAGAGACCAGCGATTTGTCCTTAGGCTCTCAAAACCTTGATGGCCGCTTGAAAGCCGAGAGCCACCGTTACGACCTCGTTACGCAGGAGGGTTTATGTTTGCCCTGTCCGTCCTGTACTTGCTATATATCGACAAACCCGACTGATTGGGGCTGGGGTGTGTTGGCCTTCCCCTTTCGTGGCCACATGAAAAGCCGCACACGTAAGACACAAAGAGCCAACATGCTTTACGAGCACTCCTATGACCGGAAGGGCACATACGTTCATACAGCTCGGTAGTGGAGCTTCTCAATAACATGGGGAAAATCCTGTACTCCTCCCCTACTCCACGTTTCTCAACCCACGAAAGTCTTACTAAAATCACTGCTGTATGTGTTTCGTCCTATTTATAAATTCTTGATAATCTCAAGAAAACTTTCTTCCTTTTATTTCTTTTTATCTCTTTCCTTATCTTTTTCTTTCTTTCATAAGCAGTGTGACATGATAAGACCGATGGGCAGATCAAAAATCTCTCCCTCTCCCTAACGCTCCTCCCTTTCTCTTTCCTCCCTTATTCCCTCCCCGCTGCTTTTCCTCCCGTTAGTTCACTTTTTTCTCACACTCGTTATCTCGCTTGCTCATACATCTGACAGCCCTTTGCTGTCCTTTCGCTCGTGGACGTCTCACAAATCAAACCCCTTAACTAGGATGTCATAAACGTCGACTGGATCGAACAGCGTGTCCGCACGCGAGACGAATGATCACGTGTGCAGCAGACACCTTTGCTTTCCCAACCTTCGCCGACATCCGCGATGGTACCAAGTCCGAGATGGTTTCTGTGGACTTAGAATTTAGAGTCCCTTTCTCCGCAAAGCAGGTTTCTCAGCGTTCCCGGAGAAGAGACAAAATAAATAATGCCTCTCACACTCCCGGGACTGACTGCATGATTTGTGCAATTCCAATCCAAAAGGTGTGCAGGATAAGCTTCGCTGTGGACAATCCCAAAAAGGGCTTTGCCAGCACTCCAACACGCTGCCGTCACCCTCTCCAACATCCGGTCACCTTCCCGTGATCCTCCAGTCACGTCGTTCATTCAAACCCGGAAGTGGCTGCATTCCTGGGTGACGGACAGGGTTGTGTCTGTCTCCTGCAGGGCAAATAGCGCAAAATTAGCAAGCGCCAAAATTAGCCGCGCTCGCAGTTGCCGCAGAAAAAAAGAGCCTCCGTAGACTTCTTACAGACGAGAGGGTCAATAGCAACAAATTGGCAGGACTAGCAGAAGTCACGTCTCTTGTCACAATCGATAGCGAGCCGACAAATGAATAAAACCTGACCAACACCCCCTCCTCCGCGCCCTTCCAGAGCCAGCCCGTGACCGGAAATAAGGACCAAAGAAAACTAGACTTCCTCCCAAACGTTCGAAGACGTTTGACGCATCTAAGCATAGAAATGCACGCGCCCACAGCAGGCGAAAACAATCGCTTTAAACTTTCCATGTTTTACCGAAGATGTCTTCGCGATTCATTTATGCCGAAGTTGTCGCGTCCCTACAAGAAGATTACCTCTGAAACGCTGCTGTATCGTAATCATAAGCCGGACTGTACAATGAATGTAGATGCCTTTCTTAAGCCTCTGAAATTATGTTTTCCCCAAAGGCAAAGTTCTTAAGCGATTTTTGGAAAACACACGTAGACGAATGCAAACCAATGGACAAAACCAAGAACAAGACAAACTGCTCAAGATAAAGAATGTGTGTGATATGCGAGGACGGGGAAAGACAGATGGTGAGTAAACTGGGGAGATAGGGGATTGGTAGAAAGTCCGAATACCCACTTTTCTTTTCAGTCCCATAACTAGAGGGCGCCGACCGAATCATCATTGGACGATGAATCAGGAAGTCGACTAACGGATTCTCAAAAACCAGCAGTCACTCCAGTTCGCCAGTAAAACATTAACTGACAACTCTTTGCCGCACTGAAAAATCGAATTCTTAGTCAGACCTCTCTATCGATTCTTGTTTGGGCGATTCGGCAGCCAGACTGGAAATTGGAGAGGCCCTGTCTATCTGATAGGCTGCCCATCCGATCGCAGCGCAGGGTCGAAAGGAGCAAGAAACAGGGGCGTGTTTTACAAACGCTAGCATCGCGAGTGACGCAGGGTAGTGCGGGGACAGCAGAACCACTGACGTCATTGCCCCCGCGTCACTAGCGACGCTGGCGTCTGTAAAACGCGCCTCTAGTCAGCCCCACACTCGTACGCGTACGCCTCGATGGGGAGACGGAAATTAAGAGCCTTGCTGACCACGGACCCTTTATGCAAATGAAACTTCTATTTGTATCGACTTTTTCAAGTCGGTTTACTTGTATAAGCAATGCAGTAAACTCGATAAGCTATCAACAAATTGACAAACGTCGTTAAAACAAAACTGCTTAATGACGAAACACTAGACGACATTACGAGTATTACAAGAAACGAAATTTTCGACCAAAATGAAACTAATATATCCGAACAATACAATATAGCAGTGAAGCACACTGAAGTATTGTGAAATATCCTCACCCTTAAGAGGCGGTTCCAAGCAGGAAGTCTTTTGTGTTTAAAACTCCGTGCTACTGATTGTTGATTTTGTAAGTTTAATTTTACTGTGTAGTGTGGGTGATAAGTGTGCTATTTATGTTCTTTTAAGCCTTGCAGCTAATGAGATAATTTCATCCATAAATGGGCAATAAAGTACTTGCAATGAAAATCAGTGACCAGTCTATCTATCGCAACCTAACAACACCGAGGCACAAAGAAACTTTCTAGCTTCAGATCTCTTCAGGTAATACTAAAATTACTTTATACAACTCTAAATTTGCCAGGATTGGGCTCTGAACTGAAAAAAAAACCGTGCACGTGCTACATCTGCAGCATCGCAAAACTTCAACTACCACATCAGAAGCTGCAGTATTGCAGCAAAAACGCAAATCGGTGAAAATATTCGATGTGTTTATATACACCGTTTTGCCTGTGAATACCGTTATTAGTGAAGCATTACAGAAAAGCAAAGAAAAGGACACTATCACCTTCACAGTGTTCTTAACAGGATGAGGTGCGTCCTACTTCCCCGAACTTGATCGTGTTTATCGCATCCTACTTCGCCGATCTTGACTGAGTGCATTGCATCCTACTTCGCCGAACCTGATCGAATATACTGCATCCTTCTTCCACGAACCTGGACGTGTGTATTGAATCCTACTTCGTCGAACTTGATCGTGTGTATTTCACACGAGCAGGTACGACGAACTAGGATCCACTCTCGTTCAGTTAAAATGACAAAAAAAAAAAAAGGAAGCAGCGAGACGGCTGATACAGTGAGGTAACAAAATGCGAAAGTACTTGCACCTAACTCAGCTGGGCTTCTACGGAAATCAGGCGAAGACCTTTGCAGGGTTACATGAGAGTTCTCTACCTGCTTTTCCGCTGATAACAGCATCGAGTATACCAGCCCCCTTCACCTTGTGTATTATTCACAGGGCAATTATTAATCTACGCGAGGAAAGGCCGTGCGGGCACTCATGGAATCCAACAGCTGAGCGAGTAGGGTTTTTTTTTTTTTTGTCACAGCACTAGCAGCCGGCAGGTTTCCTGCACACAGCCACGCTGGGGTTGTTGTGTAAGTGGGGCGGCGACATTCTTGTTGCTTCACAGCTAGCAGAACAGTAGGTCGGGGGAGCGCAGTGGCGACTTTCTTTTTCATCATCAGTGACGGTGAAGGATTGGGAGGGAATGGGCGGTGTTACACGGTTCTACTAACCGCTCCTTGTAAGCTTAAAGAGGTCATTCACAGTACGTTAATGTTACAACAGATACACCAGTAAAAAGCAATGTATTGTCGGGAGCTTGTCACGAAAGACACTATTATACCATTTTCACAACACTCTCTCCCCCCGTCCGTCCATTCCGCTCTCCCCCAGCTGGCTGGCTGACGTTCGTCTTCTCGGTCTCCCAACCCCCACCCGCCCCCGCATGTCTCCCCCTCTCTCTCACGCCCATGCGCGCACAAACGCTACGCCACACTACCCCTTTCCATACCTGAAAGTCATCTACCTTTACAACTATGTTGAACAGGTTTGGATTTGTTCTGACTGTTACCATGAGATACCTTATCAACCCAGGGACGATTGCAGCCATGCAACTACTGCACAACCCCAGAGTGTCCTCCCCTTCCATGCACCCCTCTCCTCGCTCCAATCGCATCATTTTTAAGGACGAGCCACAGCAGAGACTGTGGCGCAAAGCCCCTGGCAAACTATAAAACCAGACAAAAAATGTAATTAGTCCTTTTTCAATTTGTACATATCTGAATGTGGAACCGAGGGCCATTATCTACATCCGGGTACATCGCGATAAGGGGCACACAGACGGATCTACTTGTTGTTATCACAGGCTGACATAACCGTTGCGCCTGGGGCGTTGATTTGAATTGGCCTCGTTCGGATAAACATTCTGGTTTTTATTCTAGTTCTGAATTGAATTTGTGGTGTTTGTTAATATTCATCGGGTTCATACAGCAAACTATAAGCTTTATTCTCATCTTTCCGCCTTGGAAAATGTACGATATTAATATTTTGCTAACAATATTTGAAAGATTTAGCACAATGAGTCGCTTTTCTATCCATGGAGGAGAATCAGGTGTCCCACGTCTATTAGAAGTATAACCATACAAAATGCTGTCTTAGAATACAGCATGTGTTCAGCTTATGGGTTCTACTTCAGTCTATCAACAGTTTGATCACAATGGATTTTGACTCACTAAATTTGGTTTTGCCAACTTTGCGCTCTGATGATTTGGTAGTATAGCAGGAAATGAAGCTCCAATCACTCATTACTGACAATGATACCCAGTCAAACTGCCAGCCATTTTAAACAGTTAAGCAAAAAAGATAAAACTAATATTATACTAATAAAATGTAACAGTAAAGAAATATATTTTAAGTACACATTACATTCCATGGTTACACACATTCCACACCCACACTTCATAATCAATACATGACAAATGTTTCTTCACTCCTAACTACCTACCCCCTAGTACATGGTCATGATTTCTAATCACTGCCTCTGATGTTGAAGTCTAACCACATCACTCTTTCAGGTAGCCTAAATAGGACTTCAACAGCATCTTCATTTCAAAACACATTGCTTAACATGCTTTAGAAGTTAAATATATAAAGTGTATGTACAGTAGGCAACAAAGGACTTCTGTTCAAATAATAAATTGTCTTAAGGCTGCATGAAAGGAAACTGAATCCTCAGCAATCTGACTAGGAACTAGAAACTGTATACATTTGAGATCTGAACCCACAGCTTCACAGTGTCTGACATGCTGAGTAGGAACATGCTGCTCCCTCACACACACACACCCATGTAATGATGTATACAAAAAATTAGATATAAATATGCTAATTCTAGTCTAAGATTTAAAACAGATGTTCAGTCATACAAGATTTACTATATGACATTGCCCAAACCCTGTACTATGTAGTGTGTGCATTATACCAAAGCATGCAGGCAAAGCAGAGAACAGTGGCACTGACAAGGGACTTGGACAATGTGTGATGTACTCATATTTTTTTTAATTGTGTATATTGCACTGTATAAGGATATGAGTTTTTATGCTAACTTATACATAATCACCCATTTGCATTCCCCCTAAACCCACCCACTTACACATATGCACACAGTCAGATGTATATGGATCTATGCACATCTACACATGCGTGCAGATTTACACAACCATTCAAATCACAGTTACAGCTCCACACATTTTCCCAGTACAATTTATTTTTAGTTTTAATTTATTGATGTATTTGATGTACCCAGTAATATTTTTAATGCCTTGCAGTACTGGCAGACTTTTAAAACAAACTTGATATTACTGAACTAATCCCTCATAATAATTTTTGTTGGATTTCTTCTTCACAGTGGTACTGACCGAATGAAGTGATACTTGAATATTTCAAGCAAACACATTTTTCAAAAAGGCGAAATAAATGTGTAAGGTGTGCTTTTAATTTGGAATTGGAGACAATGTGATGATTTAAGTTAAAACTTTAAGAGGCACAGTGTAGAAGTGGGTCACAGATTAATGCAGACATTACACAAAAAAAAGCTACAGTTTCAAATGAACTAAAGAAAAGAAGTGCTCTAAAGGGCATTTAGCATTAAAAATGTGATACTACTAACGTCTTACATTTTTAAAAGAGCAAACTTTCTGAGGATGAAGCACTGCTAGCGAATGCTGATTTTATTTTAAAGCTTGTAATTATAAAATTAATGAATAAAACTACCCACAATACCAAGTCATTCATGCCGCCTGATGCAGAACCTAACTGAACTGTGAGTGAACAGTAGTGCATGGTGCCTGTGCATGGTGGAAATACAACAGAGATATCTCGTATTTGCTCTAACAAAATTGTAAACTGCAAGTGTGTTCATCAAAAGAACTTCAGCACCCCAAACTAAGATGAAGATCATCTTCAGAAGATGTGATCCATCAATCCTTGTTTTCACAATTACATAAAACTAATGAGAAGAAAAGGAGAAGATGCTGACAAGACGGGTGGAAAAATGCAATTTGAACAAGGGGTTGTGTTGTCTTGATGGTGTTGATACATTCTGGACCTACATGAGGCAGCCTTAGGATTAAAACTGCTGCGCATCAACACACTTCCAACCTTGTACACTTGCAGATCAGTTGACTTTAGAAATGGGGTCAGCTAGAGAGAAGCTTGGCTTAAATAAGGCTGTACATGTGTTTGGTTAACCCCTTGAATACCAGTCTACAGCAAAGATACCTTGCAAACAGCTGTGAATTTACTCCTTGTCAGAAACTCCCAAGTTTTAAGGCAGTCATGTGGCAGCTGTCGTTCTTGTTAACTGAAATGTCTTTCATAACAATGATAGATCGGCAGTGTGAGAAATATATAGTAAATAAACGCACTGGATGGCTCGTTTAGAAATTAGAAATACTTTTAATTTTGTGCTATTACTTTTAGCCATAAGCTGCTGAAGAGAAAAATATGAAAAGTTCTACACGCTGTTCGGACAGGTCTACACGTTTGTCTTATCCAGCGACCTGCGTCTCCAAGAAAAAAAGAGAGTCCTACATAATTTTAGCAGAACCATCGAACAATTGAAGTACGTTATCTCGTGTCTGCCGACTCAGGAAGTTGGTACAGCACTTGAACTTGAACTTTTTGAAGCACACGTTTCTTAGTTTAACAAGCTACAGACATAACCATCATTCGCTATAATTTGTAAACTAACACAAAGTATTCCTACTCTTAAAAAAGACCGCGCATGTTTTGTTTATGTTTGTGTAGCCAGTAACAACAGGTTTGCGTTAAAAAAAATCCCCAGCTGTTGCTTGAGGCTAAGCGATTTCTCTCCCTTTGTCAGACATAAATCATGCCTCGTAGTTATGCCTCAAGTGAGAGTATCAATTTCGGTCGGTGCACTGCCTGCCTCGAGTGTGGAAGAAGGCATGTGTACGCACCATGGATGTGAGAAAACGATCATGGTGTGAGCTATCCTTGCCTGTGTTGGCCTGCCGTGGTCCACAGACAAACACGTGCTTTTACTACTGAGTCTGGCACACAGAAAGTACAGACCTATTTTTAGTATTACATAGCGACATTGTGTTCGTAAACAAAAAGTCCACAACAAAGATTAGAGGCCTAAGAGTCCCACAGTGTGACACTGGTCTGGGGGAGGCTGAACAACGAACAGTCACGAAGCTGAAAAGTGTGTCACTTACTTTTAAGCCAGTAGCGTACGTACCCGTACAAACACGCCCTGTAGACTGGTGGATTTCGACACCCGTACACACGCAGTCCTGGCCTCTCGGGGTCAGTCACACACCACTCACAAAGTTTTCTGTGTGGTTTCGATTACACTTTCCTCTGACGCCGTGGCAGTGTCCCAACCCTGGAAGTTCTTTTTTTTTCCACGCGAACAAGAAACCAGTGTTTCTCCTCCAGCTTTCGTCTGGCAAGTGCGCGTGTGCCGGGACTGTCTTTATCGAAGTGGAGCGGCCACTCCTAACAGCCGGGCTTAGTTGAGCCGGACGAGTTATCTTTCCACAAACATCGGAATGCAAGGCGCTGGTCCAGTTACGATGTTGTGGAGGGGCTGGGGGTTGGGGGCTGGAGGAGTTGATAAAAATATAACCCTGGCTGTGAAACATCATGTCTAGCACAACGATTTGGATTCAAACCAAAAAGAAAACAAGGTCAGTGCTTTTCATCACTACCTAAAGGTAGTTGTTTCAGCACTGGATTATTTCCCCTCGTTAGACGCTTGCTAACAGGTTTTTTCCCTTCTCGCTCTGCTATTGTGCGGCCCCGAGTAGACAGAAAAAAAAATCCTTGTTCTAGTTCTTGGCTCCTGTCTCTCGCCTACACAGACCTTTAGCCATGCCTCAAGTGAGCGAGTGAGAGTGGGTGGGTGGGCGGGAGGTAGCCAGATTTTTTTTTTTTTTTGGCTATGCGTAAGCTGCCCTGCAGATATAATTTCTTTGCCAGTCACACAGCTTCTCCACCCCCCCCCCCC
>SMGT01007683.1:1056280-1073668 GCA_004794575.1 Lanistes nyassanus
TGATTTACATACTGGCCGCATATGGTGCTCATGGCGCAGACAACGCCGAGTTTCAGAGGTTAAGGGGAAAACTTTAACAACTGGAACATGCCGACGTAGACACGCCCCCCCCCCTACACGAATATGTCACATGTCACTCCTAGGTTGTCACCTGTCACTCTTAGTTTAGCCTGTTCGCTCCTCCCCCTCCCGACAACTTGGTAGGGAACGCTACGTCATTAGCCATGACAGGCTAATAGCTCCGCCCCAACCTAGGCTTGCCAGAACTGGGTTGAACTAGAATAAGGTGGTTCCTGGAAACGCAGTGCGGAAAAGCACAGGGTACTTAAGCTTTGGACATTAGATGACATGTACAGACGGGGACAGGACATGGAGAGAGAGTTGATGTAGGAGGACCACAAGAAGCGGACACGTGTAGACCCACGGACCTCTACCCCTCGCCATCTTAGCCAGGACGACAGAGCAGCAGCTAGCAATCACGTAGATACACAGGGTGTATTTCGCCGACTACGAGACAGAGTAGTAAGTGACTGTTGACTGTGCCTTATAAGTTAAGGACTGCTCTTACCATAAATTTATCTTAGAGTCTGGGACTCGGGTTGAATTAAGATAGGTGGTTTTATCCTGCGGGAGACAGGAGACGTCATAAGCTAGAAGCCGGGCATACGCCAAGAGGAGGTATAGAGTGAAGTGTTGGTCCGGGAAGTGTCCTAGCTTCCTTGTTGGTCGTTTAATAGCTTTGGAATTGTGTCTCGCAGAAATAGTTGTTTCAGTAGTGACGAGAGTAGGAGGTCACTTACTGTATTTGTGTATTGAGTGGGATCATAGGCCGTTTTGCAGTTTGATTTCCCCTCTGGAGTTTGATTATCTTCTTTGTCTGATACCGCTTGGTATGACGTAATCAGGCAGCGTCTTACCCTAGACACGAGCACGGCGATTTTTTGTAAATAATCTGTAGATATATTTGATGTTGTCGAGCCAGTTATTGTTTGAAATATATGTTGAATAACGGTTCGCTGCAGTTGTTTGTTTTACGAGAATGGGGGCTCTTGAGCAAGAAGTGTTTTGCCTGTGTGAGACTGAGCGAACGTGTCAGAGTATGAGAATCTTTTCCCTCGGTAGATTTCTCTAGTTATTCACATTATTTCATAGCGTCGTCACCCTTTGGTGTAGAAACCATTGACCTGAAGCAGTAAAGGTTGTGGTGACGATTGCTCAATTAAATCTACATTTAAGAGATCACCATAAAAGTTTGTCCAGTAATTCTGGAGAAGTCCAGTCCAGTAAGTTAAGGTACGGCCCGTCACGTCACAGAATACAAGAACAGTTTAAACCACTCTTTAAGTTTGTTGCTCTTGGTGATAGATCGATTTTCTAGGTTAATGTAGATAAACCGATGACCTATACTGGCATCTGTAAGCTCAGCATTTACACCCGCGTGGCTACTCGTGACTAATAGACTCGGAGACCATTTCCTTGCGTGGAAATAGTTGTTCCCTGGCCTGATAAAAAAAGCACTTCAAGTTTGTCTTTTTTAATTTTTAGCAAGCCAGTCACGCCACTCGTCTTTTTTCTTTGAGTTTCATCTATTTCGGTTGCTGTCTGCTAGTCACGCATTTATAAGACAGGGTAGGACTGAGAGGGCGGCCGAGGGATAAATGCACGGAAGAAGGTATAATGAGGGGGCATGTGTTGTTTAGGATAATACCGATAACTCTCATCTTGGAAGCCATCCTGTCATTTGCATTACCTGCCCATCACTTTAACTCGATCTTTCTATCTAGTTTTTTTGGCGAGCAGAGCCACCAGGAACAACACACATTTTCCATAGTTGAACCCAGGCATTGAGAAGAGGGTTTCAGCCGGATCGCCTGCGTTACGGGTGTCGCAAGAAATTTGGTCCGGCAAGTGCGCCCGTACAAAGTGCAAACTGATGGAAACACAGTTCAAACGAATCCTTGTCGATTAATTAGGAAACTAAATGGAATGCATGCTTCACTGCAATACTAACCCTAACCTTAACCACTGACGTGTACGCATGCGCATACTGTGACCTTTCTGGAACCAGACTAGTTTTTCCTGAATTTCTTACGACACGGGTTTTCCTGCCTGTACAGCGACGTTTACGCACAGAAGACCTTGTGGTTTTTATGTTTACCAAAGGGCTGTTCAAGGCTTCCTTGTCTGCACTTTTCTGTCTCCGTCTGATAAAAGTCTCGTGGCTGAGACTGCGTGCGTACTGTGAAAGGGCTTCTCAGCTGTCGGACACGTCTGGCTAACTGGGTCGCACATCGGGCGCGACTTTGGTATCGTCAGCTGTCCTAGAAAGTGAGCTAGTCTGTGAGGAAAAAGCTGTCGGTTACGACATCACTGGTGGAGCCTGGGACGTGCATTTCCTGTTTTTCAGAGACCAGACTGCAGAGCTTCTTCTGCATTCTGAGTCTCTCTCTCTCTCTCTCTCTCTCGATTTGCTTTTACCTCATGTAACTACGACTTTCTGTCTGTCTCCTCCCCCCCCCCCCAGCTTTCTCACAACCGCTCGTTCTTTGGTTTTTTTTCACTTTACCCCCTATCTCAAGTATCCCCCCCGCCCCATATTTTTCTCCGATACACTCTTTTCTTTTACTTTGAAATGTGTAATAACAGAGGGTGTTATGTGATGATTATGCGTGTCCCTTTATACCAGGCGTGTCACAGTTCTGTGTTCCTTCAAGGTGACTAATGGTAAAGACGATCAAACGGGCTTCAGGCTGACAATTGCAGTAACAACTACGCTGCATGCAACTTACTAGCTATGCTGCACAAACACACAATTTTCCTCGTCAGGTCTGTTTTCTATTGCTTTACCAGATAAGTCTCCAGAGCACCCAGAGAGATTATAGATATTAACCAACAATATCAGGTCGCTTAGTTTCCCAGTCACAGGCAATGGCAGTCAGCCGGGATGCTGACAATTTGTAGAGTGGTTTATTTTTTTGTTGTGTGTGTGGGTTTTTTTGGTCAGTCAGACAACAGCTAGCGAGCTGGAGGAAGAGATGAAAGGAGGTTCAAGTCTGCTCTCAAGCAAACGTAGGCAGGTAGAGAGAATTTACTTGGTCTGAAAATGGAGTTAGTTGATGCTGAAGTAGGATGCTGGAGAATATAGAATCCACACCTTTATTTATTTTATTTATTGTTTCAGTTTAATGTCTGAAGAGGAACAAATGAGAATTAGTTCGACTGTAGTTATATATATATATATATGAACTAGTTTGACTCTCTCTCTCTATATATATATATATGAATTAGTGTGGCTGTACTAAATTTAGGCCTATACAAGTAGCAGATCATCATTCATATATCCGCCAACATCTATTTTTTCTTCCTCTCACTAACTCGCCTTCATGTCAGTTATTTTGCCTTGTATTAACGGTCACTTAAAACCGCTCCCATCCTTTTGTTGTCGCTGATCATTGTAAGAAAGCTTCTGACTCACGAGGATGTTCAGAGTTCCGAGAGTGTGACGATGGTGTTTTGGTGATTCCTAATGTGGGCTCTCAACAAGAAGTGTTCAAGTTACACACATTTTGTTACCGAAACAGAACCCATTTTACATTGATCAGGAGCATTTTAGTGTAAAAAGTGTTCTGGTCGGTGTTCTCGAAAGTGTTCAAATGGCCGGAAAATGTATACAAAATGGTGTTCTGATAATGTTCCGAATGTGTGCCAGCAGCAAGTGTTCAGTCAAACAGTGCCATGTTAAGAACACACGTAGCACACATCTTACATACTATTTACACACGCAGCAGATATTTTGCACCAGCTGTAACACTTTTTACGCGTAATTAGTGTTAAAAATATTTAGAGTGTGCACGACTAATCACTAAACCAGGATATGAAGTCAGAATAGGACCAGGAGAGCGAATCACTGAAGTATGACCGAAACCACTTCCACTTCACTTCAGTTTCTGAGTGGTCTACATGTTATGACATCCAATTTCGTGTCCTCCTTTTAAGCAAACTACTTTCAGAACCCACGTGCTCACAGATACTTTCACATCCGCACTCAACTTGCATACCAGCAAACACACACATAAATTTTTGTAAACGAATGCGTGTAAATGCACGGATACTGCATAAACGTACACGAAAACAAGCGCAAAACACACGTACGCAAAACACACAAACAAAGAGGGAGAGAAAGAGAGAGGGGGGAAGAAGAGGACACGTCGAAGCGTAAAATAATCGATGACAGAACAATTCCGATAGGAAAGCAAATGAGTAGACTTTTTGTCACAGTTTTATCATTAAGCCTAAGCTCCTTACGCGATTACATCAGCGACAGCTCGTGCGCTCGCAAGTAGAAGCGCCGAGCAGTTCGGAAAGTGTTCTGTTCGCTTCCCATAATCTGATACACGAACATGGATGATTAGTCGAGGTCTCATTACAAAAGTTCGCAAGGAGCTCAAGTTCTTATTTTGGACAACGAATCGCCATTCCTAAGGCAAGCTGCGCAAGACTCCGCGAGAGCCATAGCTCGACGCTGTGATACCATATATGGAGCTATTCATTGAGATCAGCATTTTGAACTGTCCTTATCATCTACTTGCTCGGTTTAGCTGAGTACTCGGGCTGCAGAGAAGCATCACGGACCGTTCTCTGTGATCTATGGGGTGGGGGAGGGTTCAGTTTACCCCACTGAAGTTATTTTCTATACTTGCGGCCGATTAAATATAGTCAAACTCATTTTCAGCTGTTCCTCGCAAGGAAAAATCTTTAAAAGAAGATGCAAACCCCGATTGCTGTACGTGTCTAGCCTAGCAGCCGCTGATCTTTCTCTATTTGCATGGTCAGCTCAGCAAAAGCAGCATGTCCACATGTGATTAGGGCTAGTATTAAATCGAGTCACATGCCTGAAAAGATGCAACTACCTAGATCTATACTGTTTCACTACTTCCACACATTTCACCTTAAGACTGCAACAGCGAGGCTAAGAAAGGTCACACAGGAATAATATTTAACCATGCTTAGCTTGTGCATGCGTGAGAGGGTGAGTGAGTGGGTCGGGGTACGTGTGTGTTTCTCAGTGTGAGAGGGAATAAGGGACGGAGAGAGGCTGTTCACGCTCGTGCATACATCTGTGCATGTGTAGATGAGTATATAACAGTTTGTGTAGGTCTTTAGAATATTGTAGATGAGTATATAACAGTGTGTATGTAGGTATTTAGAATAGTGTTGCATGTTTTATATGCATTCACTTTTCAGAATCACGTGCACGTGACTTTACTCCGATAAACAGTGCCTTTCGCCGACCTTGTGCAAGCACATGAAGAAGGAATGAGTGGGAAAAGTATATTCTTCTGATCTGCCATTTCGCCTAACAATTCTTTAATCTTCTGAACTCTGCAGAAAGTTTAGCGTTTACGCGAGACATGCATCTCTTTCTTTAAATGCGTGCTTCCAGTAAACATCTTTCGTGCGCATAAAATAAATGCAAAAATCATGCAAAGACTGATAATTCTGTACCCCTAAGACGGCAGTATCAAACGTTGCTCAAAATGTGTGAGTGGGTGGGGGATGGGTGGGTGGAGAGAGAGAGATAGTAGGTTTACTCTGGCGTGTGCTTGCTTTTCCTGGCAATCCCTGCATGCGGTCAATATCTTCTGAATTTAATTCGAGCATTTGATCCATGCATGTAGCTTCTGAACGATATACTGCCTGTTAAATTTATTTGCTCTGCTCTGGAGCAGTTTCGTCCAAACTGCAGAGCTGATTGGAATTTTTTTAACAGGCAAGAATCTGTGGTTGACGTTCCGCTGTCCAGCAAATAACAACTGGGTGTGAAAGAGGGGTTTCTGGTAGAAGAAAGTCGATAGGGTGTTTCATGTCTGAAGGTTTTAAGGTCCAAAAGCTTTCGATTTCTTCTTGCGTCAGTTAATGAGTGGCTTCAAGTCAGAAGACCGGAACATCCTGAGATGGGGGAAAAAATCACGAACCAGCATGGGGAGCAGCTGCTGCAAAGATCTGGAAAAGGTGCCAAGACAGCACGCTCGCAAAACAGCAAGAACTTCTTCTGAATTATTTTTTCTTGTAATACCCGTTAAAATGTCAGGGACAGTCATTCGATGCGCGTTTGGTAGCGTGAGTGATGGAGGTAAGTGTGCCTGGGCATCAAAGAAATGAGCGGCCCTGTTTCACTGGCTGCTGGTTAGAGCCGTGACGAGCAGCAGCCGGACAAGAGACCCGGCAATTACTTGCCACCGAGTGTCGAGCCGTCACGATGAAATATCGACATGCGCGCAGAACGGAAACGTAGCGTAAGTAATTATTTCTGCAGTTACACAGCGTTCTTTGGTTTAATGCCGCCCTTTTACTGACCTATTCACCACCTTGGATGAAGGGGACGCAACAGAAAGGTACATCTTTCTACAGCTACGTACTGCATTGTCCGAAACTATGTATCAATATATATTCTTGACGGAGACAAGGCAATTTTCTTTTAGTGTTGGTCTTTTTGATGTTAAGTTTCCACCATTCCTTGCACCAAAATTACTTTAACTACGAATCCATGTTCTGCGCTCATATGTGCAGTTACCGTGATGCTGGTATAAAAAAGCAACTTAAGTCAGAACAACCAATCGGGGGGCCTGGTTAACTCAGTTGGTAGAGCTGCGGACTAGGAGATGGAAGGTTGCTGGTTCGAATCCTGGTGTGGCCAAGGATTATTTCCTGGAGTTAAACGTTGTGCAAACTCCATTCGGCCATTTCCCCGCACATTAAACTGCCTGTCCCCACTGACCATCTTACTGCAGCCATCAGTCTGGTGGTTCTCTCAGTGCATAGTTTAGGACCCCATCCCCCGTAGTGTGAAATCACCGCGAGGTGGAAGCACTGTCCCTCTAAATAACCACCACCACCACCACCAGAACAACCAACAAAAGAAGCTTATTTACTCTTGCCAGTACACTTCTGTGAGTTATTTTGATACTATTAATTCCTTTCAAAATCAAACACCATTATCTAACATGCATTTTGTTATTGTAGCTAGCAATTTATGAGTGAAAATAAAATCCGTCCACGCACACCACCTTCCCCTCGAACACAGACGAACACGAACGCAAACACACGCTTATATGAATACACATACACCACGCGCGCGCACAAGCACTAATGCCGAGACATGCACAAACACGAACCGAGCGTGCGAAATGCAGCAAGAAATGAAGAGGAAATGAAGAAGGAAAAGAATCGAACAAGAGGGAGAGGGGAAAAAAATAAGGGATGTGAACGGACAAAGGGAGGAGAAGGGAAGAAAAAGTGAAAGAAGAAGAAAAAAGAGAAACTGGAAAGTAAGAGGAAAGAAAAGGAAAGGACAAATAAAAGAAGAGACACAGAGGGCGAGACAGAGAACGAAAGATTAAAAGAAAAAGAGAAGATGAGAAAACAGAGTGAGAGCTACAGACACGAGAACACACAAACACAATACAGAGAAAGAAGCCGATAAGGCATCTGTGCGTTTTACCTCAATTCAGAATGTGATACATTACAGAAAACGGGGCTTTGGTTGCAGTGGAAGGCATGACGATGAAGGAGCACCCATTCAGCTGATCATAAAGCCAGCTTAAAAGAGCATCATTCAGGCTGGCATTCACCGTCAGTGGAGGCCTGACCCCGCGAGTAGCGCGCAGCGTCGAAATCCTTCATGAACGAGTTTCTGTTCCGTCACCAACTTCCACACTGTTTTGCACGCCCCGCGCGCCCTGTCATCGACCGCAGCTAATTGCCCCTCCCCCCTCTCGCCTTTTGTGCTTCCTGGACAGTTTTTTTGAAACTATTTATTTTTCTTACCCCTCGTCCTTTCACATTTCGATGAATTGGTGAGTGCGGGAGAAAACGAATAACCGAGAAAGTGAACGAGAGGGAGGAAAAGAGATCAATTTGGGAGGGGCAGAAAATGAAGTAAGACACCCAGTGGCCAGAGAGAGAAGGGGTAAGAGATAAAGGGAGGGAGGGGGAGAGAGAGAATAATAAAAGCTAATGCTGAAGACATTCTCATCTTTACAAGTGTCATTAATAGCTAACTTGATTGCAGGAAACAAAATCACGCAGAATTGTTTTCGGAAACCTTAGATGCCACGATACATAGAATTTGTGTAGCTTCTGCTGTTTAGGTTGTCAAGTTACTTTGAGTGTTGTACGTATAATCTGCATTGATTTTGCCTGTTAAAAGTTTTCAGAATACAAAAAAGCTTAACAACACAGGATATTAACCTTTTAGCGAACAAATTTCGTGTTTCAAATACATAGTAACAGGAAATATTTCCCTCACCTACGATAAAAGCGTGCCCGAGACATTTTTCTTTTGCATTTCTAAAGGGTCTCTGGCTCTGAGAAGATCAGAAAGAGTCTATAGTTTCTATATAAAGAGTTGTATTCTGACACTAACGAGGGTTTGGCGTCAAAATGAACGTCTGTGACGCAAACGGAAAATGTCGACTTCAGAAGCCGTCGCTGGGTAGTTTATCGACTTTCTTTCATGTGAACTTTTTAATTTCTACCCTCCCTTTCCGTCTCTCACACCCTGTCCGTTCCTGAGAGAGAGAGAGGTGGTGGTGAGGTTGCACTGTCCAGGAGAGTCCGAGTTCAATCAAAAAACGCTTCGATCTCATCGGAAAAAAAGCTAACACTTGTAAGAAGTCTGTAAAATAACATTTAATTTCATTTTCATTTCATTCTATTTTATTCTTTATTTTCCATCTCTCTGGGTTTTTTTTTTATAAATCTTCTCATTGTCCAGGACAATGTCGATCGAACCCGTAGCCTAAACACAGGGCGGAAAAGGTGTCAAAACAGACTTAGGCCTACCGTCTCTGGCCGCTAGCCACAGCAACGGTGACGTCCCCTTACACGCGAAGGACAAGGCGCCACCTTTGCTCACTTACGCAAAGCACATCATCTACCTAGAAGCGGAAGCGTGCGATGAGGCGTGGTTCAATCAAATAGAAGAGATGGCTCCCGTGGATAAACTGCGGCTGGGTCACTCCTTTCCTAGCGGGAAGGATGACGGGCACGTCCCGCGCTCGCAAGACGATTTTCCGCGAGGCTGGCAAGTGGTTCCGGACCCACAGGGAGTGAGACGTGAGGCTGCGGCTAGTCACGTGGTTAAGACAACGAACTGCACACAGCGCGCGCGATGTCTCCTTGGAGACTGGCTAATCAAGGACTACGTGGACCGCGAGACGACGTGTAGGCATACGGGATGGAGATAATACAGCAGTTTGATTACTTTGGGATGGCCTCGAGCAAACACTGAGGGTAATTTTGGTGAGGTTAACACGGTTGTTAAATAAACAAGAAAACCCTTGCATACCTACTAATTAAACTGTCTCTCTGTCGATCTTCCGTCTGTCTGTCTGTCGAGGTTTCTTTTTTAATCCGCTAAAACTGACAATTTAACATCAAGACGCGCGCGCGTGCGTGCGTGTGTGTGTTTTCAAATCTAATCTCGCATGACCATAAAACATTTTTCCAACTTTATATGCCAGACCGCATGATCTTATATAATATATAATGGCAAATAATAATCTCTTTTTTCTCCCACTGTTAATTTTATAATGTAAAGTAGATAGTCGTGTATGAAATACGGCATATGCTGCTTTCTGAGTTCAGGATACCGTAAATTAAATAAAAGGTTACAATCAATAACCAACCTATTCGAAAATCTCGAATCCTATTATTTTTTGTTATTAGGAATTCATGATCGAATCGCTGCGTCGATTTCAAATCAAATTGAATCTTGACGCTTACCAGGGTCCTCTGTTGACACTGTTTATTAACATTCTCCTTCCTGTTCCCTGCCACCCCCCTCCTGTCCCCAGTGCTAGAATTACATTGTCTCGCAGCTTCGCATTTCCAGGCAAGGACATCCACAGCCCTGAGACCAGCCAAAGCCACAATTTTACCCCAAACCACCCCACCCACATTTTACCTAAAACGCATCTTCAGTTTAAAACGGACATTGGATTACACGCCACCCTCCACATTTATCTGCTTATGGGTGGGTGCACAGATACACATGACTTCACAAATTGTTGATATTGATTCTGTTTCGCTTAAGTTGTTATTCCTCATAAATCTATCAAGAAAACACACTGCTTCTTACAATATTTATCCTTTTGACTTCGATTACAATCGAATTAAGGAAGCAGTGAGGCTGTTGTGTGTTCCTGTAGAGTTCTCTTTTAGACTGTGCGCGTGAGCGTGTAAGTGGGCGTATTTGTGTGGGCGGGTGAATAGCGGGGGGTGGGGGATAGGATGGGGGGGGGGCGTGCAGGCGGGCGGGCGGACGTCGGGAGATAGCCGGAGCGTTTCCATGCGTGCACCTCCAGGAATCTAGTGCGTATATGTTATTAGTCTGGTGCTAAAACAACTTCACACCCTGTCCTTTCGTCAGGGTAGTCACTACGAGCAGAAACACGGGATTGCTATTACTGGATGGGATGTCGCCACCTCAAACATTTCTGCGAAACACAGAGGTAGTCTCATGTCACACGCCCTTGAGCTAAAGTCTTTCCAGGAGATCAGAATGCTCTGCTTTGTGCATCAAGAGCGTCTAAACCAGTAGAATTCCTCTTGAATTCTCAAGTTTCTCCGGAATTTCAGGATGTGCGCAAGATGTTTTTCTTTCTAAACACGTACAGTGAGTAATTCAGTCCTGACGTGTCTCTATACAGTGTCCGTCCATCCGTCCGTCCGTACAACAGTCCGTTTGTTCGTCTGTTACGATTTTTTTTGTTGCTGTAATGATGATTAATGTTGTTCTCGTTACTGTTGCTGTTATTATTCTTACAATTTACCTCACTCACCTTAATTGTTTACTACACGGAATAGAAAGATTACTAGAAGCAATGTTTGTAAGCGACCTGCGTGTAAATGGAGTGGTGCCGGTGATCATAACATGTTAAATAGGAGAAAGATTGGCTACTGTCGTCAAATACAGGTTTTTCCCCTAAAACTATATTTGTTAAGCACAGATAACAGACGGAAATAAAAGGCATGAAAGGCTTTACCGTAAGGAGTACAAAGAACTTACAAAAATCTGTGCAAGACCTGGTTTTGTGGTTCAGGGGATGGACTGGTTGTTTATTGATTGAAGTCAAGTCAGCAACGACGCCGTCTGCTGACGCGGATAAGACGAGAGAAGGCGATGGAGGAAAAGAGGAAGACAGATGAAACCCCGATTACCCCGAGAAATTCCCCCTCCCTCCCAACGGCCGGCCCTGTGAACGGATCCCAGACTCAGAAAAGTTACTACTGACAGACGTGGGATCTGAACCTGTGACTGTAACGGAGGCAAGCACTCGGTACGGATATGCGAAGGGCTGCGTGCCAAGGATGGTACTTGGCAGTAAAATTCACAAGAGCCTTTATTTTAAAAACAGGAAACCAGTAAAGACATATAAATATATGAAACAGCTCTATATCTGGGCAATTCCTGAGCACTGACAATAAATACCTCTTTCTATGTTTTGCAAATACTTTTTCAGACTATTGAAACTGTCCTTATTTTTCATACAAGGATTGCCAGATGTTGAGAGTCTCTGAAATGCATTTAAAAGAAAACAGTTTACCACTCTAAAGGATGATTTACGAAAGACATTAGGCGACACCAGGTGTAGGAGCGTGGTGTTCCAATCAACAATCGTCTGTAGTTTCATTAGGATGACTAACGGCGTTATCATGGAAAGTTTAAAGTGTCGTTTATGGATTGTAAACAAAGTACTTTGTCTCGCCAAGTCTCACTGTGCAACATTTACGATTTACTGCTAACAACGACTCTACTTGGCTGCGGTACCCATGTACGTATCCATTGCGTCTTGCCGGCGCAGTCAGTGAACACATTTCACTAATGTCAAGATTGATTGTTGAAACGCGAGCGCGTGCGAAGTGAAATAAAGGACATAAAAGCTGATGTATGATCTTGCTTCTAAGAGGAAGAAGAGCAGAGTAGAATGGCGGACAGAGTGGCGGGCAGACATTTGCAGTGTACCTCCAAGCAATTCTGCTGTCTAAGTGCATTCTCCCACAACTAACCCCTAACCTGCAAAAAGTACGGCACACAAACATCACATCGTGAGGAATCAGACACCATCCAAGCGAAGCACTTTGATTTTTTTTATTATGGCTTCGGCTGTCAGTGAACGCCAAATCAACTATCGGTGAAAGATCGCATTCCATTATACGACTTCAGCGTCTCCTATTCTCACTTTCCATCTTCATCTCATTTTTCTTCTGTCTTCCATAACTCTCCATGGTGACAGACGGACGCTGAACAGATATACGTAATTTCCCCTGGTATGATGTATGCATACATGAGGGTTTATATCTGTCTGGCTTTTTCCATGCATGCTGGCTCATTCCTTTTCTCTGCTTCTGCATCTGGCATCGGAGTTTCACAGTTAGATTATTTAACCAGTTTATCATAACTGCCAACAGAACTGTCATATTTGTTGCCTTATTCCTCATCTAACACGCATGCACTCACGGACGAATGCACGGGTACTCTGCCTGCCTGTCTGTTCCCTCTTTCTATACCCTTTTCACTTACATTATTAGTATAGACAGGAAACGGCACAGAGTAGAGAGAGAGAGAGTGGGCTGGGGGACTGGGCCTGTGGGAGACTGCAAACGCCACATTAACTCCCAGACAAGACCCAGAAGAAGCCAGTCTCGGACCAGGCTGGCAGCAACCATACCCAGTTCTTTCAGTGAAGCATCTCAACCACGCGTCGGGCACAGAGGTGCGTCTGGCTGGCCCGGCGTGGTCGATAGCTGGTCGTGATAAACTTCAGCTCTTTGTGTGATTCGGCCAACTTGGCTGTTCTCTGGCCTTCACCAGCAAAACGCTCTTTTGCCTCGTTGCCCGCCAATTTGGTCAATACGGGAAGTGGGGAGACTACTGGAGTAACTAAACAAAGTGGCCGCTGCATTTCTTCTGCCTCCATGCCTGCTTGCAGTAAGGAAGGGCGAAAGAAAGGAAGTGAGAAAAGAAAAAAGAAGTGAAGATGGGGTTCCTAGAGGAGGAAGGAAGCTCGAAGGAAAGAAAAAGTGCAATCCACAAATATGCACGTCTTCCACACCAAATGTTAATGTGTTTCAATTAATTTACTTAATGAATGTACTGAAGAATGTACATATCGGTAGCTTGATAATATACGGATTTGATTTCAACATATTTTATTTCCGAATCCTTCTTCTATTATTTATAAAACTGAGGCCACAAAAAGAAAAAAATGTGCTTTTAGGCACCAAGTACAAGATGCACGCTGTGACGGAGACTCGAGACAATGGATATGAACACAGTAATAAACTATTTTAAAGGTTTTTGTAATGAAGTAATTGAACAAAAATAGGTAGACATGGAATCCTGCTTCCATGGAGGGTAACAGAGAAAGAGAGAGGAGACAGATCTTGGTTGCTTTGTGTGTACAAGCTGCATGCTACATACGCGTCAGTCGCTGTTGTGTGTTGGAAGTGAGCGATGTGTGGGGCCGTGTGTAGTGAGTATGCTGAGTATGTGCTGTGTTATTGGCATGTAGCTATAATTTAGAAAGACAAGAGAAAAAAGCAATTCCTGGCACCCGAGATCATCGTAAGTTATAGCCTGAACATACTGATTTCTAACAGAACCTACTGGTACCATGGTTACGAACTCACTTACTTGTAAATGACGAACACATTTGTGCAGTATACTGCAAATGTCTGTTTGCCCGTCGTTCTATCCTTCTGACTTTCTGTCTCTCCTTCTCTGTCTTGCTGTGTGTGTGTGTGTGTGTCTGTTTGTGTGTCTCTCTCTCAGTGTGTCAGACACACTCCATCTGTGTGTGTGTGTGAGCGCGCGCCTGGTTATGCGTGTGGTAGTGTGGTTAACTTAAAGCAGAAAGCGCCTCCAACAGTCACCAAACATGTTTTTGTATGTATGTGTGCGTGTGTGCACGCGTGCGTGCGTGTGCGTATATGTATGCGTATACAGTTTCTGAGAGTATGTACCACGACAGTTTAGCCGATAGCTCATATAACAAAGCATTTTCCGACACGTTGCCTGGCTCTGCTTTCAGTTTTGTCCTTGAACCATAAATCCCTATGTTCTGTCATCTTCAATTCTAGCAGATCGCTTCCTGCCGTACCCTCGCACACTCTTCTCCCCCACGAGGTGAGATAGGCTGCTCATCTGATGGCGGTGAACTGTTTGCAGACCACGAAAGGCGTATGCGATGAACTCGAACGTAAAGTCAACACATCGGCCATCAGCTCCGCATCCAACATCGTCTGGTCTTCCCCGCCCACACCTAGAGATCTGTTGGTGGTGAGTCTGATGAAGTCGACAAGATACAGTCTGTGCAGGACAAGAGCAGTCAAACCGGATGGCTGACGTGCAAAGAGACGGGGTCATTGCAATAGCGAAAGGCTCCGCATCATTTCAGATTCCAACGCTTTATTCTCCTGACGGAAGTTTAGCTACGGTGCCTTACAGCATATTACACAAATAACAGGCATCACAACAATAACTATATAACACGCAAACATGATAAATTAAACATATAAATCACATAGATATAAACACAATACACGTTAAATAAATGAAATAAAGTTTTACAATCACCTACATAAATCGTAAGGGTATTAATTCCCCGTCATCCACCATTGGCGAGTGTTACATGTTTCGGGGTCTGACAGCCAGACGAGTCCGGAAGAAAAAAGCGACAGAAAGGTAACAGTGACGTTGTTATCTCCCTTTACATTGCGTGCTGAGGGAGGCCGTGGTTCTCCCCTCCCTGATGCTTCTGGGGGAAAGCAACATCCGCCAACCGCCCAGCCAGCCACCCAAGCAGAAGTAAGAGTTAGGGGAAGGATGGCATGGCAAGACTTTGCGCGACCATTACTGATATTATAATTAAGCTTGCTGGAGCCCTGATGCTTCCTGACAGCTTTTCAGATCATCTCCCTTTCTTCAGAGTCCCTTCCGGATTCAGGCAATGCTTGGTGGATCGGTGGCTGGAAGGTGGTGGACAGAAGGGAGGAAAACTCCGTCCAGAAAAGACTGGCGGCGATGTGCGGTGTCTGCAGACTGACCAGAGTAATTTTCTCTCTGCAGGGCCACGCAAACACCTGCATGCATTTAACTACACGCTGACGCAGACACACCGGCAACGGATGTTTAAGTTCATGTGGACAGAGGGCGACGTGCTAAATATAAAATACTGAACCTTGCACAGAGTGTACCTTGAAATCTCTCCATAATAACAAACCTCTGAAGCACCTCGCTATGTCTCGACATTACCCGCACCCTGCTGACAAAAGAAGAGGGATGGGAATAACTCGAATAAACGATCCAGTTTAGCGTGTACACCCCTGTTCACGCAGTTCGTCTCGCAGTCTAGCGTTCCTTGCACGAAGATTCGATCGGGAACTACTAAGCAAACGCCACTACGGCACTTGATGGATAGGCACGCTGACCGATCGCTTCAATAACAAAACCCGCTTTTCTTGCACAAACTGTTTTGCCGCGTCACCCAACCGTGGTTAATATCTTTATTCACAAGAGGAGAAAACGGACCCATACGTGCAAGTCTGTCAAATGTCTCCTTTGTGGTGATTTCATGTGCGGCGCTGAATCATTTGCCACTCGAAACGCACGCACTGCGACTCAATCGAACCGAGCTTTTCCTCATTGGGTAAACACATATATCCACACATCGTACCTTGTGGGCATCAGCTACTTGTCTGCAGGTTACGTATGAGCGTATGCGGTGTTACGTCTGTGCAAGATGACACACAAGTATCGGCAGTTCCGCTTTCAGCACCACCAAATTTTTTAAAAATGAAATATTACACGAATTTTTTAAATAGTATTATTTATTGAATTCATATCCGGGCTAACTATAGTTGGTTGATGGCTATCGTCCATCAACGTCTAGCGTTGAGATGTTCATGCGTCATTTCAAAAGCCTCCTACGCTTGTCGTTGTCAAACGGCATCCGGGTGTTTTGAAGGATTCGTGTGACGTTGTTGACAATTAGACAACAATCTGTCCACGCCAGCCATACCGAATGGCTACACGTTTATAAGGCTCTCACGACAACTTGATGCTGTATGCAGGGGCTTGGCCGAATTCGCCTTTCTCTGTATTATAAAGTGCACGTAAAATACACACGCAGTGAACTGGCCTGATGCTGCTTTTTGGGAACGAAAGAGGGACAGGACCCCAGATATTATAGTGTAGTCTAGATCAATGTCGGTCTGTGTAGGTCTGTGCGTAGGAATGTAACCGACGGTAGTGGGGAAAAAAACCACCATCAACGTCTGGTGCTGAGAGTTGTGAATGTTATTAGCTCGCAATAATTTGTGGATTGGTCATTTCCTGGCATCCTCCCGTAGGGGTTTGTACTTCCAGTGGGCTGAATGGAAGCCAGCTGTTCAGGGCGCAGGAGGGCTTAGGAAGTGGTTATCCTTGTTATTCTTTCTTTATACTCCCTCTCCCCCAATGGGCACCCGCACCGTGAATGCGCAGAATCGATTTTCACGTCACGTGGGACTGGCACAAGTGGCGCGAGAAAAAGCGAGAGAGAGAGAGAGAGAGATGGGGGAGGGAGGGAGGGGGACAAAGGAAGAGAGTGGGGAAGGGAACGGGCCTTCGAGAGTGCAGAGTAATGCGCACGCCGTTTTTATGCCATGACTTGCTCAAGCAACCAATTTATTGTTTCGTAAAGTGTCGCAGTTTGGCTATCACTGCGGGTTTCGGAGAAAGGGTTCATGGACGTCCATAGCTTCCGGCTGTCACTTCGAACCTTCAACAGTATGCATGATAAATAAGGGTTTTTTCCCCTTTCTGCATAAAATTGTGGTTCCTGTCAGTAAATGTTCTGAAACCGAGAAACAATCTGAAAGCGTTCGGTCAGCGTTCTCTAAGTTTTGCTGTCCCTAATGTCTGGAACTCGCTGCCTGCTGAACTCTAGGATGCTCTTTCTCTTGCTTCACTCAAAACAGTTCAAAACCCATCTCTTTCACCTCGGTTTTACCGATTGTATCGAGCTGGTTGGTAACGCTACGCAATGTGAGGGAGAGAGAACAAAAATAGATAGCGAGAGAGAGTGAGATTGCGAGCGTGCGAGCGTGGCTGGTGCTGGTGGTTGCTTTCGTGGTGCATCTTTGTGGTTGCGTATGGTGTCTGGACACACTGTGTGATACTGTGGCTGTCTCCGTTGAAGCGGTGTTGCTCGTAGCAACACTTTTGCGATCGGGGTGCAACCTGTATATTGAGTATTTGTGCTGTAACTTACGTCGAAAGTTTCTGCACATATTGACCACATTCCCTACCTTTAGATTTTTATTGTGCTGGGGGGGGGGGGG